>QDHC01002438.1:194139-228229 GCA_013186455.1 Papilio dardanus tibullus
CGAGCACACATCCTGTAGCATCTCTGGTGTTCTGTCTAGATGCTTGGCGGTCTCCGGAGCATCAGTTGGTACTTGTATAGGCTTTGGTCGCATCAAACGTTGGTACTTCTCATCATCTAACGGAGTCTTTCTAGAACTTTCTGAACCATTGAACTTGTTCTTTGTGCTCAAGTTGTTATGATCGTGGTAATGAACTTCAGGTACAACCTAAAATTATGAATTTCTTTTCAATTATAGATTTCTTTTATTAAAGCCTCCCGTCAATTTAACAAGATTATAAGACAATTTTTACTTACCATTTCATAATATGTCATAGGTCGCTCTGTGTTTTCAGGGTGGACTCGTTGCCATAATTTTCTGAAATGAAAAATTATTTCCTTACAGATAAATAATCAAACAAAAATTTTAAAATCATTATGCAGTCAGACAGCCTTAGAATATACCTTATTCCTTTTCAATATTGATTTAAAGTTTATTAATAATTTTTTTACCCCTACCTGTACTTATCCTCAGTCCAGGCACCACCTAAAGTACCCCCCACTACAAGCCACACGGCCACGCACAGTACGCAGATCAGCCCTACCCCCAACATCCCTGGACAGATGTTCTTCAGCTGTTCCCAGGTGCGTTGCAATGCCGTACGCCGTTGAGAGAAGCGCTGGTATCTGAAAACAATATTAGCATGGTAATATTTACACTGTTATCTTCTATTTCATGCCCCATTCCTAGAGTAGAGGAGACAGAGATAGGAAATAAATAAGGTACATGTACCAGTAATTGATACTACAATGGCAGAAAAGCACTATTTTCTTCATCACTTTTAATCCAATGCTAAGAGAAACTTTTGTAAAAGTTAATAATATTAACCAGTCCTTCATAATTATCAATTACTGGGCACTATCAATTATTGATACATTTACTTCCTGAGTGATCAGGTAAAACAAAATACATTGTAATCAGGGCAATATTGTTCACTTCTATTAATTTATTTTAACCCAATAGCAGGTATCCATTGTATAAAAATATTACTTGATACTAATATATAACTATGATATTTTTTTATAATGTTAATTTAAATCCAAACGCTTACCTTCCTTGATACTATTTTGTAATATTTTTGAAAAATACAACAAAAAAAATCTACTTTTATAAAATAAAGAGTACTACACTCGGTAAAGTAAATATAAAATGAAACAATAATAACAATATTGGCAAGTTTTATGCCTATTGCATTTATATAAAGAAATAAAGATAATACAAAGTTCATTCTGCATTGATAAACTGCAAGGATAAAGAAAATGAGAACAAAGTAGAACCAAACAAAACAATTAAACACATAAATCATAGCATGGTTCGTGTAAATATTTAATTAATTTTAAAATGATTACATCCTGCATTTCATTTATCTATGCTTATAAAGAACTAGCTGTTGCTCCCGACTTCGTCTGCATGGAGTTGAATAATATAGCCTATGTTACTCGGTAATGTAGCTTTCTAATGTTGAAAGAATTTTTGAAATCGGTCCAGTAGTGTTTGAGTTATTTCAATACGTACAAAAATTCAAAAATACAAAGTTTCTCTCTTTATAATATTAGTTTAGATAAAGATTTTTATTTTTGTATGAATTGAGATAACTCAAAAACTACTGGGGATATTTGAAAGATTCTTTCACCATTCGAAAGCTACAATATCAGTGAGTAGCATAGGGTATAGTGTTTTTTAAAAGTAATTGATTCTAAACAAAGGATTATTTTTATAGTATGTACAACTTCCACAGATCATGACCATATCCTACATAGGAAAAAGGCAGGAAGACAAACTCAAGAATAGTAATTGAGGGGAAGATGGATTTGTCTTTTATTTGTACCTTAAACAATAATAATGTGACTTTAGCTGGCAGAGCTTTGTGTTTGGTTCACTTGTTCATATTACTTAATTCATATTGCATGTTGCATTGTCTCAGGTCTGAGTCAGACTGATGTAAATATATTGAAGGTTCTAACCTTGGTTCCCTCGAGGTATCTCCATCGCTTCGTGGTTTCGGAATAATTCCACTGAATAGAGGAGCGCGAGATTTTGCGCCGCTCTTACCGAACGGTGCAAAAGGCAACTTGGTGTAAACACCTCCTTTGGCTCCATTCAACGAAGTTTCCTTTTGTCCTTCTACCTCTCTATCGAATGCCTCCTCGATGTTTGAACTGCTTCCATCTTTTGGTAATTTAAGGCTCTCATAATATATGCGATAGTTTATATTATCATTTAAAGACAACAAATCTGTTTTCGCATTTGATGGCTTATCACAAAACTCTTCAAATGACACAACTTCATAATCGTCGTCTAACTCGCGAGATTTGTCGTTTTTATTATTTGGTTTGGGCATTTTGCCTTTGTTTTGTACCGATATTGTTCCTAATCCATACTAAAAATAGAAGACGGACAGAATTCAATAAGGATGAATATACTACAACATCTGTATTTAATATCCACAATCGCACAAGAAAACTCAGTTTTAAAATAGAAAATAAACAAATATCAGATAAGAAGAATAATATCAATTTTATTTTATCAATAAAATTAACTGACATCTACTACGCCGCGCTGTTAAGTGCGTGTGTGCGTGCGTGAGTGCGTATGTACTAATCCGTTCACCGTTCAGTAACCGTTCATTCAATATAGTGCAAGTCTGAAAAAAGAAAATAAAGAAAAGTTAAAGCTAAGCTTGATTATTTCATAATTTGGTAAGCTTCCAAATGGAATTTTAAAATATAATAATTTGTTATTAAAATGCCACAAAAATTAATGTTAATTGAGAATAGTTAAGGCTATAAGGTTTTTACAATACTAAAACTATTTCTAAAAAAATTAATCGAAATAATATTACTTTATTTTTATTTAGGTTCTTTTGGTATCTGTTGTGTAATGTTTATTTCAATTAAAGTTACGTTCAACTTAAACTAACTATTTCAGTGAGGGTAGATCGTAAACTCTCGTATTCCAAAAGAAATTACATTCTACTTGTCAATAGCGTGGACAGTATGGCGGACTATATTACCGTGAAAGTTCATAATATCTGTAAATCTATTGTTTTGTAATAATTTGTGCCCAACATGGATTGGAGAAACACAAAATTGCTTTTGGCATCAGCTGCTGCAGCATTAGTCGTTACTCAAGTGGCGAAAAAACTATGCAGATATATTTTTAATTCAAGCAAACACACAGAAAATGAGGTGGCAAATGACGATACGTGTAGTGAAGTTTTACAGTTAAAGAACCGTGAAATTAATGATGTCATTATATTTTCCGATGACATTGTTCGGCACACTATTAGAATTCCACCCAACAAAGAAATAACAATTTGTGAAAGTAGAGAACTTAATTGTTTTAAGTTAATGAAGTATATTAAATCAGCGCGAGAAACTCTCGATGTGTGTATGTATCTAATAACAAGTACCGAAATAACTGAACAAATAATACGATTAGGTCAAAAACATGTTTTAGTGCGAATTGTTATAGATAGTGAAATGGCATATGCTCCTCCATCACAAATCAAAAGACTAGAAGAATACAGTAAGTATATAAAATTCAACTAACAGAATAGCGCATTGTATCTGCTTAAACTTTAATTTTTTTAATATTATTTCAGGTTTTATTCAAGTTCATACGAATAAAAGATCAATATTAATGCATCATAAGTTCTGCATTGTTGATGGTCCAAAAGCCATTAAGCGAAAACTTTTATTGAGAGCACACGCCGAAAAATTAAACGTGCATGGACATTTAACTAAAAAATATACAAACCAACTTCCCAAAAATAAAATTACAAAAGGTTTCGTAATGTCTGGTTCACTTAATTGGTCTACCCAAGCAATGGTATCAAATCATGAAAGTGTGATCGTAACATCTCATCCAAACATTGTGTCTAAATTTGAAAAGGAGTTTGAAAGTTTATGGGTAGAAGATGAACCTGTAAGTAATATATCTGTAAAGGTTTGCATGTTTTTTAATTATTTTTAAGTGTGTTTTATTTCTTTTTACAGGATTTAAAATCAACATGACAGGCAACATTGTGAGTATTTTTATATATTACTAGGTAAGTATTATCGTTATAAGAATAATTTTATTATGCTCAGCATTACAAGGACACGGGAATGCATAATGATGATTTTATAAAACTGGCAAAACTTTTAACCTGTCACCAGAGACAATTTTAACCTTGCGAGCGAAATGTCAAGATTTTTCATTCATTCATTTCTCTCAAAAATGACAGATGTACGTCATAGACAAATCCATGTGCACTTCAATTCAATTTCAATCGATCATATGTTTTCTTTGTGTAGTTTTTTCAGCCGCTGTAATTCGAATTGGTTATAATATAAATCTCTAATGAAATTTCATAAAAGTTCGTACAGTGTTGATGTGCAATACGGGAATGTTCGGGATTATAATCTAAGTTCGGTCGGGAAATATTGTACGATTTTCTAAAGGTGCACTTCGAGTGCACGTGCTTGCATTTTTCAGATAATTTCACGTCGTTTCAGTCATATAAGTGTTTCAAAAGTGAGCCAATATTAAGAGGAACTTGCTTGTAACTGTATACTTCAGGTTTAGGATACAATTTTGTCGTTTTCTTCAAAAATCTCGGTTAAAACGAATGTTAGGTTGAGTTGGAAGATCTCTTATTTGGTTATTTTTTGAGACGTAATTTTGCAATGCATGTGTTAACCTGGATTAGAGCTTTGAAGGATGAAGTGTTAGTGGTACGTGAACATTTTTTTGTTAAACAATTATTTTAAGGTTACTATACAAAATAGGTGGAAAAGAAGGACATTCCAGAAAGGTCATTTTGAACACATCATTTATTATTTTTTCTCGCTCATTTTACTATGTTTAAAAATATACATGTGTTTGTGAGCTTAGATTTATTATTTTTGATTAATTTAAAAGCATGGAAAGTCTATGACCCATTGTAGTTGTCACAATTTTGAGCTAGAAATCTTACTAAATATCTATTAATTCTTAATAAGTAATATTTTAGCTCACACACATTGTTAAAGACCATATAAAGTTCCTGTAAAGGCAGTTTGGTTAAGTAGTTTAGTGAAGATGTTTGTCGATGGACTGGAAATCAGAATTTGACCAGCATTATATTTCGTGCACACTTTTATTAAGATCATGTACCATTATCGAATAAAGAAAAAAAATGAAAGATTTTAAAATTGTGCATAGGTAAATTTTGAGTTTTGTTATTTTAGCCTTAAAAAAATATTTCTCCTTTATAAAGTTTGTATTAATAAATTGAAGGTTTTAAAATTTGTGTGGTAATAATTTCACAGAATAAAAAATTAATAATTTGTTAAATTGAACATGTACATTTACAATATGAAAGAATTGTTTTTCTCTCTCACTTTATATTTTATTAATAAAAACTTAAAACACGAATATTGTTTGAAAGGAAAAATATGACCCATTTATGTAAGTGGAATAAAATTGTTCCTTATTTGGTTAAGGCCTAAAAAGTATTCACGTTTGTAAATGTCCTTGCTTGTCTATGATCGTCACTAATTAGCAATGTCTGCTTTGTTTCAGATGGATGCACGAATGATGCAATGCCAAACGTGCAATTGTGAAACATGTGCCATATATTGTTCAGTGTATATAAAAGAATTTAAGATTATTTGTGCAAACTGTAAATATAAAAGGTGATAATTTAAATCTCGACAATTGATAAAAGGTATTTGTTTTGTTTTCGACATGTTTGAAAAAGTGCGCTTTGGATGCAGTGAATTTGTGCTACATTTTTGATGCTGGAAGGAATGCTGATGTCATTCCGCCGCGCGTCGCTAGATGGCGTTGGTATGTATTTTCACTAAAGAGTTTCACTTTAGTCCAGCGACATCTATGGACGAATAGCTTAGTTTAAGTTTTGTGTTATTGCACGCACCGATAGACGTCGCTTCATGTAGCGTGGCTGCGACTTGTTAATTTGAATCGAGAGATGGCGTTACTAGGACTTAGACAATGATCCTCAAGAAAAAAAATATTGCTTTTTTCTTCAAATATTACTGCAGTAAATGTGTTTTTTTATAATAAAAGTAAATCTGTTGTATTTAGAGAATCAATTATGATATTTCAAAGTAATTTTATTACGATGAAAAATCTAAAGGAGATAAGGTTTTATATCCTACATTAATAAAAAAAATACTACATGCGGACTTGGATCGTGTTAGTTATGATACGCATTAGTGATTCAACGTTGAACTGCCTTGAACTTGAGGCGTTGTTACGAAAAAATGTAAAATATTTCCTGTGCCTCGTCCATTTGAATTGGACGTACGTGTGATTGATTCGATTCCGCTGCGACACTTTACATACGCGTTAACATTTAACATTTAAAATATCACTTAGATAATATTTGTAATATAAATATTAGTATATCCAATTCCTAGATGTTGCGTAACATATGTACACTAAGATAACTACGTTACTTCAACGTAGCTGATAGTACGAAATTTAAATATTCATTCAGACCTGGCGGGATCCTACACTACGAAGAACGTCTATCAGATTGACATTGTATTGTGCAATACGCTTAGAGACTAACATTGCAGATTAGGATAACCTTGTACGATGAGCCTTAGTATACATTTGTATATAAAAGACAAGATTGAATTTAAGAGTACTTAAACAAAAACAGAAAAATAGTACATTATTGTTAAAGAAAACAATTCAGTAATTATTTCATATCTTTTCAATAATGTTTAGGTACCTATCACGTATGTTGGTATCAAGAAAAGTCTTAAAGATTATTTTATTTAGGCCATTAAGTACATTAGGTGGGCGTAACAATAGATATGTGCTTCATAAGCAATATATCTTGGCGTATTATCAAGATAAACCGGGATTTATTTCACTTGTAAGGTTTTATTGTAGGAACAAAGCACAAAAGAACTTTGGTGGGTAGTAACAAAAGAAATATATACAATACTATATTTGCGAAGTACGCAGTATGAGCGCTATGAAATTCATTTGTTTTGCTTTATAACTGTAATAAATCTATTCAAGCGTATCTTTATTAAGTTAGTAACAAATATTTTTGTAGGCTATTTATTTGTAGAGAAGTGGCACGTCTAGCTAAGCAGATTTTTTGTCACGTTTATTAATCATGATAGCAGCAGTTATGTTGATTGCATATTGTTTTATCTATGTCATACAGTTTTTATTATATTCTGGAAATGTCCTAATCAGTTCTGTATTAGCTGTTATACAGGTAAATATGTAGGTACTTATAATTCTTTAAATACAAACACTGGTTATGTTATAAGAAGCTATCGAACAATCATTGTTATGCGAGGTATCTAGTTCTATACTTATAAATATAAAACAATGCTTATTAATTAACTCATTTGATGTTCAAAGTGGAACAATTGACAAAAGTCATGACAAGTATAAATTATGACTGATTACAACATTTCTAGATTGTGTTAATATTGTGAAATAGTTGCCTTTTATGTTAAAAGTTGTTATCGCTCTTCGATACTAGATGGCGTTAGTGGTATCGAATTTTCGCACTTTGAGGTTTCCGAAGAGATTTTCTTACATCAATGGGAGTAAAATCAAGTAATGTTATGGAGTTTGTTTACAAACTACTATGTCTAACATATTTTCGAGCTTCACATAAAAAAAGGTTTTTTCTCGTATTTATAAAAACGATTGATCATTTTTCTCGTAGCAAAATAAACGTATTATTATGTATTGTCAGCGATGTTTATTATTAATAATTTACAATAAATACTTATGTAGAAATCATTAGGTGCATGTAACGGCGCCTTCCTCGTGGCTCGTAGTTCCGAGGTCGTTGTTAATGAGTGAGTTAAAACGCGAATTCTATAATTTATATTTATATTTGTAATACGAACAGAACAATCCTTTGATTAATTTTATTTTCTTGTTCTAAACTTAGTTTTTAGCTTATAGCTTTAAGCAAAGATGTGTGCAAATCCTTCCAGTCATTATGGCCCGAATGATAAGGTTACATGAATTTTAAATTATTATTTAGCTCTTCTGAGCGTTCTGAGCGTCGGTGGCTCAAGGGTTTAGCTCTTGACTTGTAATCTACAGCTCCCGAATTCGATTCCCGCCATATACCAATGTGTTTTTCGATTTTCGAATCTCATATGTACATATTTACCCAATGCTTTTACGGTGAAGGAAAACATCGTGATGCAACCTGCACATATCGGCGAAGAAATTCAAAGATATGTGTGAAGTCGACCAACTCGCACTGGACCAGCGTGGTTGACTATGGCCTAATCACCCCGAGGCCCCGAGTCCCTCAGTGAGGTCTATAGTGAGCTGGTGATGACGATTTAGCTCTTATTCTTAATCGTGGTGTATTAGAGTTATAGTCTATACGGTTTACTGATTGTTTCTAATTAGACAACCAGATTTATTTCATACCATATTGGGTTAAAAGTGTCCAGAATCGCTTCGAATGATTTTTGTGGCTGTGCTGGCTTTGGATGCATTGCGCCTTTGATAGTTAATTAAAAAAAATATCAAGATAACAATAAGGACTAGGTACTGGGTAATAAAACATGGCATACATTTGAATGTAATAAACAACGGTCAAAGAAATATTCCCCTCTTAGAACCGTTTGAAAAGGTCTTTCGCGCCATAATTATCGTATGACTTTAGAAAAAAGTGCGTAAACGAAGAGAGGGGCTAGAAAGAATATGGTATTGGCCATGAATATTAAAAGGGACGGTGAAAATTCTCGGAAGGTGTCAAACCGTCCATCCATTAACTGCAGTGTATCCCAGCGTATACTACGGCATACAAACTGCGCATTAGGACCGATTTGATTTACAAAAAAGTTGGTTTTTCCACACTGTCAGGTTTATAAAGCTTAGTGCATACTGTTATACGTATTTGCGGTTGTTTTATTTGTAAAGAAAACTTACATATGAAGCGTGAAAAAGTATTTCTTTCCATGTAACGGAATAGGTATAGCGTAGGTTTTAGTTTTATTAGATGTTTAGATAGCTCGTCGTGTGGTATAATAATTTTAAGGATTATTTTAAACAAACAAAAAAAAATACACAATATAAAAGACATGTTCACTTTCTCCTCTAAGCGTCGCTTAAAATCTAACTTGCGTCAAAATGAAACGAAATCGCCGTAAAATTTGGAGTTTAAGCGTGGACTTAAAATTCGACCGTAATTTTTTTAATTGAACATAGTGTTCAAAGATATAAACAACGTTAACTGATCTCAATGTATCGTCAAGCTTTAACCCTTTAACTCTAGTGAGTCATGACGTTTAGCATAAAATGTTCTTTTTATATTTACAAACAAAGCGACGTAAGGGTTAACAGCACCGGACGCGGCGGACGCGTATGGAAATAAAGTTCGGAAAGGAAGTAGGGAAATAAAGGAACGATTTACAATGGAATCGATATGAAAACGATTAGGATCGATTAAAGCCGTTGACTCGATTCAGGGTCGATAAAAAGGACAATCGAGTGCGCGGCGCCACATTGTTTTGGCGTTAAATATATTAACGTTGCATTAATCTATATTTGGATGATGATAGACATTGTTTCTTTAAAAAGGCAATTTGATTTCGGACTACGTAATTATAGTAAAGGTAAGGTAACGTTCGACCCATGATGGGCTCCATTTTCCGCAAATCCACGACTAGCGCGTATTTTGCGTGAATAGACATCTTTGAATTTCTTCCCGATATGTGCAGGTTGCATCACGATGTTTTCCTTCACCTAAGAGGGTCGATTAGATATGTATAAATGAAAATCGAAAAACACATTGGTATATGGCGTGATTCGATCTTAATTACGAGTATAGTAATATCAAAGCTCTCGATGTAAACACGATTGCGCCTTTAATAGTTAATGTAAAATGCAAGAAATAATGATATAGTAGTTTAGTAATAAATGTGACGTGATCCCTTGAATGCTTTTCTGGAGTGCAATAATATTGAGTTAATAAGGTATTGAGTGAAGTTCCCTTTACCCGGTATAATAGAATTTAATGTCGCACCCCTATAATATTTGTGTGTCTCATATATTCACTTATTGCTATAATTTACGAGCAATTTGTAAAAGTGCCCGAGTTTATGACGCTCACTAAGGAAGCGTACATAATACCCCCGCTCCGAGCTTCAGCCGCCGGGTGGCAACAGCTTACCAAAGCTTTGCAATACCTTTGCTCGATAGATAAATAATTCAATTTCTTTTCTATAACAGTGCCATCACCTGCGTTTACTTTGAAAAGAAAAAAAAACAACCCAAGAATATTTGGCGTCTCGTTACTCAATGTATTTGCTATTATGTTTTTGGGACGCTATTGTCGGCCGCGAATATCGCCGCGGGTCCCCTGTTCCCGTGTTATTTAATTAAAACCTTATTCACAGATACTTAGAAATGTTTTACAACAACAGAATTTGTAGCTTATGTCGTTTCGTGAGTGCGCAAGTCCGGCCAGGTGCGTCGACTTACGGATCCAGTATTGTACCCCGAGTCTTGGTTCACTTTCTTTGCACAATAGATGTAAGGTTTGCACAAAAACGTCTCACAAAACGAGCTATAGAAAAAACTAGTGCATGCTAAATGCATTCAGGGTATAGTTCCGACATATCGGGTGTCTCAAAGCCCGTGTGCTAATTTAGTTTTTATGTGTAAACTTCAATGTTCAAAATGGCGCGAAAATAATGTCGGATAGTTTTTTTTATGCAGCTTTCGGGACCGGACATGCCGGTACGTGGTCGCGTGCCGGTTTATTTTTAATTAAAAGTTTACGATGCTTTTGTTCTTAACGTTCTAAAGTTTATAAAACTCACTATGGGTAGGGTAAATGATTTTGAATGTCTAACTATACCCCAGAGGGGTGGGCAGAGACAACGGACCTCCATTTGGCACGATCCTGACACACCTTTCTCGCTTCTTCTACATACAATACAATTACGCATGCATACACGACGGTTACCCGTACTCTTAATAACGGCCTTCTTTAGCAACTCCTATAGTTACCGTCTAACTATAGTTACCTTGAATTAAAAACTTTATCGCCTTTATTGTAACCGGTGCAAAGGTTCGTTGGCGATTTGATACCTTTTCGTAGTTTGAAACTTTGTATACTTTAAATGACTAAATGTTATGTTTGATTAGCTCGCGTTTCGCCGACCGAATTTTATCAATGGCACGTCCTAAAACAACAATCGCTCGGTTATATTTTTGAAGGATTATTTACTTTACAAAATTCAAAATTCGACCTGTAAATTTTTTGCTCTGGTAACACTTCCTGCTTATGGATATGTTTCTCGGTAACGATTAAGCACCGTTTACCGATCAGGGTTGTCCCTTTTTGTTGTCGAATGAATATGCGATATTTAATATAAATAATGTTTGCATATTAATTTATTTTAAGTCATCTGTTTCATATACTTGTATAGGTATAGAATAAAATATTCTTTTGCATAATAGATCTTTTGATATGTTAATGAACTTATTTCAAAATTTTTCGTTCATAGCATTCAAATAGCCTTTTTTATTGTATCTTTATTCATTAGTATTATTATTGTACTTTTTGAATTTATTTTATTTGTGTACTATTATTGATTTTATCTTTTATTTTCTGTTGATTTGACAGCCCTAAGTGATTGTTTATATGTTTAGTTTACCTCTCGCCACCCACGAAGCGAAACTGCGTTTCACTACAATTAGTATAAATAACCTTCCGGACACCGTCTAATACGAATATTAAGTAAATAATAGAAAAGATCGATCTTTTAATAGGGATAATAAACAGGGTGGTTACCCATAGTACATGCGCTACAAAGGGATTCGATAGCGAACATCAAAAAGTGGAACTGACAATGACGTTTGATATCTCACACATGACAAGCACATGACTTGTCGAATGGCATTGGCAGTTTCATACATTTTTGTCCATTCCATCAGCGATATCGCCAATCGAAAGACACTTTGGGTAAGCCCAATTAGAACATTTTGATATATTTTGTCAACACATTGATACTTATTAAAGGCATTGCTGATTTCTTGTCTTGATTCTCTCGTAATGTAGACGACTGCGATTTCCGCAATGCTGCGATGCGTCACCGGCCGTGTGGCATCACACTAATCTAGAAGAGATGGAATGCAGTGCAATATGATATTATTACATATATATAAAATCACTTGACCGGTACACACGGTTGCATGTGATATCGCGTTTCATACAAAGCGATATGTATGTGTAACGTTTATACATCGGTTTGCGGTTATCGAGGTTGCGGTTCGATCGTATGCGGCCAGATCTTGTTCATACTTCGCAATGCTGTGGAAACATTGAGCAAAATTGTATGGAGATGCAAAAATTTACATTTTTTATCGACATATTTTGGTAACGAAAATGTCTTTTAATGAGTCTACTTTTTAGATGTAGACCGGATTTGTATAAAATTACATTTACGTGCTTTAGTTACAATATTTTTCGAGAGGGATTGTGAGGTAGCCACAATCCTTCTCGAAAAAAGAGGCTTTAAACGATTGTTTTAACCGTGTTGTGTATTTCAGGACATTTTATTAGATAACATTTATGTCATGAAACTTATTATTGCAACATACTATTGTAAATAGACACTAGTATTTAACTAAAACTATTCGCTAAACTCATTTTAGTTCAACGGACAAAAGATATCCAAGGAATGAGAATTAAGCAACTATCCAAGAACTATCCAACATGGATCAGTGCGTCTTAATACTTTAAACATCAATTAACTCAATCAATCTTACAATTAACTGGATAATGATAGCAAACACTGCAACCGATATATGTAAACGGTTACAAAAAAATCTACCGACTTGTATGTTTTTTTTAACAGTACATGTTTGCGGCGTCTTTGATGTGTCTTCAATTGTTTGTTGTTAACGTGTCTGGACTGCGATGTACTTTTTTACTCGTAAAAAGTAATATAGAAGAAAAATTAATGGCATATCCAAAGCATGGATGTCTTGCGCTTGCTCGACTGTACGTTATGTTGGTTAGAGTAATATTTGCTTCGAACAAAGTTTGGTTTCTTTTCCTAGATTAATAATTAAATACAATCCGATTTATTCCGAAACGAGAATCAGGGTTATTACTGTTGTTGTCTAGGTTTGGTACTGGCACATTCATAAAATTTATTCCAAAATACAGAACATCCTTGTTCCTCGTACTTCTTATGATACATAATTTGGTCCAATGAGACGTGGATCTATCTAATTTAGCTCCGAGTGTCCTCCAGTATCGTATAATAGACGAGTTATTGGATCTCGTTTATCGCAATACTTTTTTTTTTGGGAATAAGGCGGAATTAATTTTATTTAGCATGTCCGTTTTTAACACTAAACAATATTGCATAATGATTGCCCATGCTATCCAACAATAATGGTTGATACATTTTTGTCACATTTATGTTGTCAGTATTATGTTTAGAAATCAATATCTGTAATTTATTATCTATTATCAATTTGACATAATTCCGTAACGCATTTATCGTTTCAAATACGATTATCATAATGTATTTTACGATAATGCAAGTAAATGAACGATCTAGAAGGATGCCATTATTATCAACATGACTTAACTAAATGCAAACCAAAACGACTTAGGGTCCTTCAAGATGAGATGGCCTGCAACGCATCTGTGGTTCCTCTAGTATTGCAGATGTCCATCGGCCTCGTTGAACACCTCGGTGTTCCCGCTGCTCGTTTGCCCCCTTTTCTTATAAAAAAAAACATATTACTAGACGAATTTCGACTTATTGTGCGTAATGTCATGTGTTACCTATTGTCAAAAGTGTAGGCATAATTAAGGGAGACCCTTAGCATAGATTTAGTTTAAAATACCTACACTTTGGGACTACTTTTGCGAGCATTAAAGAACTCTAAGTTGGTAAATACAGCAGCCATTTGCCACCTTATAAGTGGTATGTGTAAAAATGCGTGACACGTATTTGTCCCCGGCGCAGGCCGTGCCGGGGACGATTTAACAAGAATTCTTTAATATCGTTACCCCCGGGCCTCCGCCCCTTCGCCCCCGCCCCGGCAGTCCGCAAATGGAATTTTCTGGAATCGACGCCCCCGCTTATGTAAGTGGCAAAGTTTAAATGGGCCGCCTTGATATATCCTATTTAGAAGTTTTATTTTAACTTCGCCTTTTTAAAAGATACTCTTCTGGTTGGTTCCACTAAGGCGGTTGATATCCGGTAGCAGGTGCTTCGAGTTACTTTGAATGAAAAATGATACTAATGTGAAGTTCGTATTTAGTCGGAGACGGAGTTGCTCTATTTCTTTGATACAATTAATTGAATAGGCTTAGTCCAAACTGACAACAGTTCTAGTGTTATAATGATATTTAACATTTCACAAACCTGAAAATGCCTGAAATACAGTATTAATCACCATTGCTAGGTGAACACAGCCCGAAATGCCTCATAACGTGACTCTTTGTCTTAAAAATAAATTCGCGTTAGCCTATTAAGGCGGTCCGACACCTTGCGACATTATCAGTCCCACACCTAGCCTCTTCCAGCATAAATATTTATATGTCGGAGTATTAAATATTAATGATGGTCGTTAGCGAGCACGCGGCCGCGTCTAGACGGGATAGTTGTAAACTTTTTTATACAGCGAGTGCAATCCGGCACTGACCCCCTTAGGCTTAGGCTATCTGTAGACGGACGACTCGTATTGTTCAAACTTTCACTTTGTTGGATGTTTGATACAATATATGAAGTTTTGGTCGATTCTTTAAATTTTAGGGTTGTTTATAATACGTTTTTCACTAAAAGTATTTTCTGAATTATGTGATTTCTTTTATAAAGATTTATGAAAGCTAATGGTTATTATAACTTCTTCGCAAGTTCTTTAAAGTTTTCGTTCAATTATTTCTTTGGATCCTACGCAATATTTTAATCCAGACTTTGTCTGTTATTTATTTCTTTTCGTCCGACCTCATGACAAGGTTTTTCAGTGATAAGTATGTTTAATTAGTTTATTATAGAATAATACAATAATATGATTTGAAAGAACTGGTATTGCATACAGGTGCAAATGTTAAAAGTCTATAAAATGTAATCACTGTGGATGAGTGTAATCGATTAGTTCATCTCAAATTGTTTTATAACTTGCCCTCGCGGTCAAAGTGTTGTATCACACTGGCCAAAGATACTTTGTAATGTATTTAAAACCTTGTGGTCTAATGATATTTTAAGGGTACCAAGACTAACAAAAAAACTAAATAAAAAATTAGCTCTTAAATTTTAGATAAAGTCGATAGTAGAGATTTATGTAGATAAAAATATTAAGATATTAAGTTCTTAATAAAATTAAGTGTCGCAAGTGTGCAGACAGCCTATAAGCAGAAGGGTGAGAACCGGTTTGTGTAGAAGCATTAGTTTTTGCGGAGTGTGTCGCTAAGCGGCCTCGAACAGCCTCGGCCCCGATTCCAAATGTGATGGACACATTGTCAAATTATATTTTTTGTCATCGTTGCTTTGATGAAGGAAGGGTTAGGGAGTCTCCGTCACTTGTCATATTTTTTAATAGTGTTTTTTTTCAACTTTCTTTTTTTAAGCTTTGTTTGGTCATGAAAGTTTTGATGTTTATGGAAGCGTCTAGTGTTGTGAAAGTATTGCTGGGTTTGGATTAAAAATAGTACTTGTTGTATATTTTTCTTGCCTCTTTAATTTACAAACAAGAAAGATTTTTACAGTAGAAAAGTGATCGATTTTATTAAGACTTGCTATATTTTCGGGACTAGGCCTCAGAACCAAAAAAGTTACTTTTTGATAAATTTTACGCGAAAGCAAAAAAAAATATAAAAGGCGTAGGCACAGATAATTCTTTTATACATATAAAGTAGGTACGATTGTGTACAGATGCAGGTGCATTGCCGGCATTAAATCTGTTATCTTTTTAAACTTTTTTTATCTTTTGTTTTGAAGATTATTCCAGGTTTAACATCTATAAAAGAAACACGTGCCTATAATGGGCTGTGCAGGTGATCAAAGGGCAAACGTTTATTACTGACCATTACAAATAGAATAAAGTCGGTTCCGTAGCCGATTTAAATATAAAAAAAAATGTTAATTAACACTGGATCAGTTAAACTCCACGCTCGGTTAATGCTTTCTGACGGCACCGCTTTCTGTAAGATTGTGATATAAGGTGATATAAGCCTTATTCCTTTGATATATAGATCAATATTGCGTGGAAATGATTGAGACAGTGCTTTCCAAAGTTTATATTACAATCTTGTTAAGTCATGGTTTTGTTATTGAACAAATTGAATGACGAGATTACCTGAGATTCAATAAGTTAAAAAAATCGATCCCAAGGAACCTCTCAAGTTAAAGTTCAAATTGTCACAAAATATATTTCAACTAGCGACCCACCCCGGCTTCGCACTGGTGCAAATATTGTTAATATGGCTGTTATATACAATGTTCACAGTTTTTCTGTAGTGTATTTGGTATCAGTTTTGCATTATACATGAAAACCTTCCTTATGAATCACTCTATCTATTAAAGAAACCGCATCAAAATCCGTTGCGTAGTTTGAAAGATTCAAGCATGCATAGGGACAAACATAAAAAAGCGTTATTGTTTTATACTATTTATGTAAGGATAAGGATAATTGCTTGGTTATTTTTAAACGTTTAAAGTTTTTTTGTCTTGCTCCAGAGTTTATCTGTTGATAGTTTGGGAACCACTGGTCTCTACACGAATAGGCACATCGCGTGAGACGAAACGTTAATTTTAATGCTACGTCTGGATTAATTACTATTTTTCGTTTGCCGTATAACTTTATGAAGGAAAAAAGCAAACCATAACTTCAAAAGCTAGTTTATGATAGTTTTTCATAGACAATGACCGTTCTTTTCCGTTCCACTGTAGTATAGGATTAAATACGAAAAATAAGCAAGTATTTTATAGAAATTACAGTTGATTTTGATACTTTCTGAACTAACTGCAGTGATCTTTGGTATTACATTATGGTTAGAGCCACCACAGGCAATAACGCCTACGTGCCTGTATTCTGCGGGGTCGTGGGATTTATATGTACTTGTAATAGCTGAATTTATGCAATACCAAACGAGAAAGCTATGTCTATGAACCTTAAAATGCTAACAGTATAGTAGAAATTCTCCGAAATATTCCAATAACAATCAGAATTGTAATTTTAATTATGAAATATCTCACCATACGCGTCAACGACGTGCATTGCATTTTTTGAATCATTCATTCATTCAGTTCGCGCGTAACCCGAGCCGTTGAGCGCGGGCGAGTTCTCACGCGTTCTCATTTCAAATTTAGGCGCGAAGGGAAGCTATCAGGGCGTCGCGTCGCCGCCATTGCGCGGGAAGACGTTCGGCTTGAACCGTGATCGCGCCTTCCCGCATTCTATGCCGTTTTATGACGTCACATTATAATGTTAACAGCTATAAAATTTTATGACGCGATTTAATCTATGCAATGTTTTATTTAAACGTTTTTGTTTTTAATTTGCATATCATAATCATCACCAGCTCATTATTCGTCCCCACCGGGGGGTGCAGAGCTTACCCCCTAAGGGGTGACTAGGCCTTAGTAAACCACGCTGGCCCAGTGCGGGTTGGTGCAATTTGCATATCTTTAAGCGAAAATATAAAAACGTAATAAACTGGACATAAATAAATTGTGATTGGTTGTTTTTTTTTTATTTCTATAAAGAAGGTTCTTGTATGTTATAGTAATCTTAGTACTAATATATAAACTTAAAAAAACGATACCAGACAATGTAGACTTTGAACTTACTTGACGCTGTAATAAAAAACGATTTTCCTGGGTTTATCGTGTGGCACAAATGAATGCTAATTACTGAACACGCTCGTAAAAACTAATTGAAATTACTGTTATCTTATTTATGACAAGATTTTGAACTCATACAAGTAAAGTACTTAATAAAGTTCTTTACTTGTAGCTTTTTATATCAAGTTAGTATAGGTCTATACACTTACCACTTTATTCCGAAACGAGAATCAGCGTTATTACTGTTGTACTTTTTACGCTTGGTACTGGTACATTCATAAAGCTTATTTCAAAATACATAACATCCTTGTTCCTGGTACTTCTTATGATACATAATTTGTCCAATGAGACCCCTGCTCTATCATAAGATAGTTCTGAGTGTACTCTTGTATCGTATAATCTCGTTAGATCCTCGTTTATCGCAGTTTAAGGGGGTAAGATCTGCTTTCTAAAAACTTTAAGAACCTTAGCTTCTCATGAAAAGCCTCTTTTGAAACATACAATTGTCTCTGTTAGTTTTTTGTCAGTAGAAATGCTCAAAAAGCCTTTGTTATGTTTTGTTATGATAAGATTTAGGATGGCGATGAAAACTATAGCTACAAAATATTACAGCTTTAAAGAAGGGATAAGAATAACTAGCAAAATAGAAAAAATATCTTATTTGTGTAGGTAATTGAAGTTATGGTACAGGATAGAGTTGGATTTTTGTGTAGCCATCAAAATGTAGTATCGGGAAGCACATGTGCTGCGTTTGGCAATTTACGATTCCCAAGGGACCTTCCCTTGAGTCTTTCTATAACGTTATTTTTGCAATTGTGACAACACGAATATTTTTCCCAGGATAAATTCCCGATTTAATGCTTTTCTAGAATGCAACGATTGGAAGGTGCTCTAGTTTCAGTCCTTAATGATAAATTTTGTTTTAAAATATCCGATACTTGGAAATGAGATTCGTTTTTGAATTAACACTTAGTTTAAGCTAACATTTTTGTTTAATCGACACTTTTTTATGTTTAATTTAATTTAGTGGGGTCGTCCAATGTTTTTTTCTTTATCGTTACTCCATATAGTTATAAATATTGTATGTCCTGTAGTTGTCCGTCGCGTGGTCACCCTGTAAACACGAAGACAAGACGCCGGCTGCGGCAGATGGCGGGCCGCTAGATGCTCCCTTTTCAATTGCCCTTCTCTCCCGGTCCCGGACTTTTTTGCCCCCGCCCCGCAAAACTGATTGTGATCGTTGCATTGTTACTGTAGCCATTGTCCGGAGAAATTCTTAGATTCACCGGATTTTCACATTGCAACTTTACAATTTGTAATGTTTTCGCCATTTTAAGTGTGGGAATAGATTTGGCTTATGAGGGGATATTGTGCGGGCACAATGAGGGATTATGTATTACTAAATTGACATTTCTAAATGCGGGCGGATCGCTTTCTAACGAACTGTTATTACTGTTGACTTATGATAATGATTATTTATTAACTGCATAATGGTGATAGAGAGAATTAACAATTCATCTAAGCGAAGGAATCCAGAAGACCAATATGTATTTGTTAGTTACGACGCTTTATTGTAAATTTGTCTATTAACTGAAATTGTAGCTTTTTAATGTAGAGATAAAAGGATTTATTCCCAAGGCTAATATCTTCTGCTTATTGTAAAGGTTTTGTTAATATATTGACGCCTTTCCCTTTTAACTATTAAGTTAACATATAAGTAACTACGTATACATTAAATGTGTTTAAATTACCTATGTAACATATTATGTATATTTCACATTAGATACAGAGTAAGATAAAATAAAAGGCATCGGCGTACGGAATTAGATTTGGTGTGGCTACGTGCCTCGGAGTCTAACGCGAGGGTTACCTTCACCAAAGAAATGCTATTTACGATGAAGACGAGCCGTTATGTAACATCTTGCTAGAGATATAATCATTACCGTTATATTTATACTTTAAATGTCACATTAATTATTATTTGTTTTACTTGATATCATGATTAGATCACGGTTGATTATAGCAATTTGAAAAGCGTTATGACGTCGAATAGTTAATCTTACTAATATTATATAGGTAAATTTTTGAATAGATGGATTTTACAAGCTATCTCCAGACTAGATATATCTATATCTGCCTAACCTATCTATATAGGTAGCCAATGCTATCTTCCACGCTATGTTCTACAGATGTAGAAACATAGAACTTGTGTTAACAATGAATTCGATAAATCTATATTTTTAAAGATATTTTAAATGATTCCGTTATAAATTCGTGTCACGTATACTGTGAATTGTGGGAGCGTTTTTAATATCTTAGCAATGTTGGAATCTCATAACTGAGGTCGTTTTGAATAATGGACCCCATAATCGTATTTGTAGAGATGCTAGAAATTCTAGGGTTACAGACCTCGACTAAGTTGGATATAGCATATTGATGTTTTTCTAATGTCTGTTAGGTATTGACTTAATAAATTGAAAATTCGAGTAATCGCCATTTTCAGATGGTAATCTACATTTTTATAATATTTTTCATCTTCACATACTTGAGTACAAAAATTATTACATCCTATCGTTTACACCCAATTTCCTATAATATTCACAAATAATAAATTTCCTAAAATATGAAAAGGGAACGGAAATTCGCAGTTTCCATTATGTGCTAAAGGTTCTATATGACAAATGATTTACAAACATACAAAGATTTACAATATTGCCATGTTTTATGTAAATCGTTCGGAGTTATTGCCTAAAATAACGATTTAGTGAGTATATTGCCGAAAAACAAGTCTTTATTGCTAATTTTACGTCCCTGACTCCTGCTCGTTTCCCCTTCGCTAGCATATATTGCTATTAACTGTACAGACATAAGGGTTGTGTATTTCACCTTGTCTTTATAGTTATTATGGTATTAAATCTCTATAATGACGTCTATACAGATGTTCTAGACTCAAGACCCCTGTTTATGGGAAAAGTCTTGCGTCATCAGTCGTAGTTTCCCTTGTTTCATAAAACTCTTAAATAATGTGAATATTGTATGCACACTCTACGTTAAGCCTAGTTCGCACCAGAATAGTATTTTAGTTAAGTAGCCAGTAGCATTTATCCGAACAAAGGATTTACTATTGTTTGGACTCGTTTATGGCTAAACCTACGCACTAGAGTAGTAATTTAGCAACTAAATGTTTTCGAACAGCAACATTTTAGTAGAATAGTAAATCCTTTGTTCGGATACTTGCTACTTGCTACTCGACTAAAATACTATCCTAGTGTGTACAAGGCTTTAAAGCTAGTAGCATATTTTAGTATTGATTCATACGTTTAGTTGACCTTTTTATGATTAAAGTTATAAATTTTTTATACTGTATAAGGAGTTATAATATTAGATAATTTAGGATATTCTTAGTTAATAAAATATGCAGCGCTGACTGCTACCAGAGTTTCGTGTTCTTTGTGTAATCTTGGTGCTAACCACAGGAAACTTGACTGCTCGATGATTCAAATAATACAATTGCCATATTATTTTAAATTGTCAATTGACCCTCGTCGTGACTTACCCTGCGATCCCCTTCCGAGTCAAACATGCGTTTTATTGCTTTTGTAACGTTCCTACGAGCTATAAAAATGGCATTGAATTTCAAATTCGATGAAATTGAAGTGGGCATGTACGTTTCTAGTGGTTAATGTTTCCGAATGTCTGTTTCCTTTTGTGGTGATGCCAACTCAACCTAAAGTAGGCAACTCTTTAAATACATTTTGGCATCATTACATAAAACATGTCAGAAGAAAAGAGTTACATTTCAGTGCATTATTTTGCACTTCTCTTAACATACCATAACCATTGCTATCTACTGCTGTAAAATCTTACTTTAACTCTAGTAATCTATAGATTTTTTATTTTCAACCTGACTATAAAGCATCATAAAGAAGACCTGTATAAAAGGTCAGATTTTAAATCAAATCCAAGGAGGAATACAAGGTGACTTCTAAATTTATGATCCAGAATTCATTGCCCTAATGTACTAAAGTTACAAAAAAAGCAATCAGAAGTTTTTATTACACCAAGAGTTGTTTGTTTATAATTTGTCTAGACTAATATTAAGGGGATACATTAAATTAGATTTACAGTAGATGGAAAGTGGGGCGGACTGGCCCTATCCTAGGGTAGATAGAAAAGATGGGCAATTTAATTTGTCTAGGCACTCAATAGTCGTTAAGATGTTTTATTATAGGCCATAACAATCCACATTATAACTGAGCACTACCCATTAATGTGCAAATACCCACAAAGTTTGCATAAACATAATATTCGTAATGTATTTAAATTGATTAGAAATATACGTCCAGTGAATCTGCTGTGTATTATAAAATGTTATTTTTAGAGATTTTAGGTAATTGTTGTGTCTCATTTTTACTATCTGTATCTAAAAATCTCTCTTTAGATTACTAGCAGGACATCATATGAATATTTCTAACATTTTAACAAAATTATAGATGATGACTAGCCCGTATCATTTAAGGTAATCGAGTTCACATTGCATCGTATTATGTAATACAAATACAATACTGAAAAGCAGCTGCTTGTCACTTCATCCTGCGCCTGCGCAACAAAAACACAATCACGCGTGTATTGTTGTGGCGCCGAAAGTTTTTCTACTGTAACGTCGGTCGCTTACCTGCCTCCTACCTGGGCCCCTTGCCCGTGTTACAATTGTTACAATATTTCAAACTTTAAATATAGGAACATACTTTAAAGTCGTATTTCCCATAATTGATTTTAAATAATGATTCTTAATACGTTGTAATATGGTTTTTATTTCTATGTGTTTTCTACTTCGTTAATTTCTGGTTTTCCTAGTATTATCTAAGTTATTAATTACAATTGGTGTCGCTCTTTCCAAATGGACATTTTTCACGATTCCTTATCAGTTTAAGCTTAATTTATGTCTCATTTCACTCAGTCTTTGCTGTCAACGTTCGGATACGGATCTACATAAGTATGGAATCTGTTCTCGGGACCGAACCTTTGTGAAAGTAATACTTACAATGATTTTGTTACTTGATTATATCTTCGCATTCTCCCTTGTCAACTATAGATTCTTCGGGCACAGGATTTCTTTAGAGCGTTTAAGGGAATCTAATCTGACGGGTAAAGTCTTCTTCTAATTAGTCCTCCTCGTCTAGTTCTTTTGTGCAGTTCTTAAAACATGTCTGATCCATCACCCGTTATCAAATTGTACAAAGTTTGATTTTACGTTAGTAAAATTGTTATAGATTTTACAATTAAATAAACTCCATTATTTTTATATTCGTTGGTATGTCACGCGATGTACTGCCATCGATACGACACGAATCGAACCCCGATACTGTCGTTAACCGGGCCGTTTTACTGCCGTGCGTTAAACTAACATGCGTTAGGACCCCACCCTAGTCTTATGCTTGTTTTAGTACTTCTAACCCCCATAAGACTACGAATGTTGCAATATCTTGAAATATATTAGAATATAACATAGGAAACAACCCTTTTAGTCAGATGAATAGGAAATTGGTTCTAAACATGCCCACGACTCGAAATGGCGGAAGTGACGACGATCCAAAGAGATCTGAAAGAAAGCGACCTTGACGAACAAGTCTCCAGGAATAGTGCTCTAGCTCTTTCTGACGTAGGATGAGCTTTAAGGTAGCCCTCTAAATAAGGATCGTGTTATGTCGACATGTCGATTATGTATGCATATTTGTGCGTCCCCTCTCACGTCTGCAGTGCAGTATCTATCTCCACGAGCATAGGTATCCATTGATCTATTCGATTGGATTTGGTATTTTCTCGTTATAGTAAAATATCTTACAATATATTTAACTTGAAATGCTGCGTTTGAAGAATAAATATTTTTCAAGATGATATCAAAGCACGACAGATATATTTATACTGTACGAAGATTAAAAGATAATCATGTTAAGCTCTGCTTATGCCGTCAAGTGCTTGAAGCGTGAACGTACAAGGGGTTTTGCACTTTGGTATACCAGAAATATAATTTATGTCTATCTGATAACTGATGTTGTCTTCGAGGGCTGCGGCCAACGGGCCGTGACTGCTCCGATAGGATCGGTAGCTTGTTCGATGCCGCTCGTACTGTTACTGGGAACCGTGTAAAGCTTAATGTTGGAGATTTGTTTTGATTATCCAATATAAGGGGTTAAGTGCTTCTATTGCTCGATGAGTTATGTCTATATTAACTCCTGTTGGTATTAGTAATCGGACTATTGTTTAGTCCTTAGCATGTTTGAAAACATGTCTGTAGTCTTGTAGTTTATTTAATGAGTCAGTTACGTTAAAGCATTTTTTACTTTCTCCATCTTAGTGTGACCAATTACACGATTCAGAGTTTATTAGTATAAGTTGCTTATAAAGATTTAGGTTGTACGAATAGTTCTTCCTCCTCACGGTCGATAGTATTTAGTTTTAGCGAAGTAGGAACGTAACATTTAACAGCTACGCGATACATTTAGTTTTATAGTTTCCATGGCTAATAATATGGTCGGACCTTATCCGTTCCTTGCTTTAGTTGTATATAGTTTTTACGATCGAATTTATCGGCCGTCGAGGAAGTAAACAAAAATATTATGGGAATAAACAACCATTAATATCGAATCAACGAAATGTTAACGCGTATCTGGATTTATATATGGCCGTTATGTTTCTCCACGTCTGTTCTATTTGTGTTTTTATGCTGGATTGCCTTAAACAACTAACAAAGTACTTACAAATAGAGTATAACGTTTTTATATTTTACACATTTAGGGATGAACACAATTTTGAAAAGGTAATCTAGTATCAAATTGTGTATGACCTATGTTGCTTAAAATTAAGTCTGCAAATAGATCTTTATTGCGTCTCGTCTGGCCATATTTCGCGGTGGGTTTACCGGGAAGTGTCTCAAAGCCGAATTACTATATAAATCGCACAAGAGATGCTGTTACCTAATCTTGGGCGGGTCGAGAAATTTATAGCAGCCAACAGAGGCGATAAACTTGAAATAAACTGAGTGCCCCATAAGCTGTGGGGTCCTTTCATCTTGCAAGCCGAGAGTTCCAAAACCCATTGTTCGCGATGCTCCGTTCGCAACGAATTATTGCTCGGTTTCGAATTGGAGATAGTATCTTAGTCGTTAAACTGATGGAGTAGAATTTTATTGTTAATGTTTTTAAGTAAATAATTCTTAAATGTTTTAACAAAAAAAACTCATTGACTTGATAACCTCCTTCTGTTGGAAGTCGGTTAAAAATACTTGATCGACTCCAAAAATTCTTTCATTCTAGGTAAGCTAGATAAACCTAAGTGACTTAGGTTAGGTTAGAAAATATTTTTAAAGTGAATGTCCATCCACGAGGCCTGTATGAGCCCGTAGTGTAAAATATTTTAATCTCAACTTTTTAATGAGCAATGTTATTATAATTATTAATTCAACATTAAAATAAGTTAGTGACTTTAGTTTCTAATTTCTAACCGTTTTCCGGTCTATAATACTGCCTTATCTTTTATAATTACTGCTCGTGTTCCTTAACGATACGTATCGTTGGTTTTATGATGTTCAAATTTTTGTGAAGAGAGGGCACGAGGGGTCCGGGGCGAGGGGAGCCGGACGTTCGATAAGTAAGCTCTCGTAGTGCTTATTTCATTTTACGCTCATCAAACAATTTTAAAATATTTGTCTGACCGTGAACTAGGCGTTAATTAATTGTGGGAACGTATAGGACATGTGGGAGGATATTTAGAGGTATATTTGGCATGTTTTGTCTACTTATGAATGTTGTATGAAGGATAAGTTTGGGTTTTTAAGGCATTCTATTGAGGAATTGTATCAAAGCATTATGTTACAAATACCTAGATAAACAACACAACATAGATTCTTGTACAGATGTTTCGGAAGTGGCGTTTTGATATTCTCATTAGCCTTATCAGTATCTTTAAATCTAGGTACAGCGTTAGTAAAATAATTTGGCATCTACTATATGTCGAAATCTGTAATCAATTACGAAAGTACATGGTAATAAATTGCGAGTTTTTTGTCCATTTTGTGGCTAAATAGTTTTACCACATAGGGTGAGCGCAAACGTACAAATCGATGGTAATTGCGTAATGGAATACTATTATTGGGATAATGGAATAATATTATTTCCTCTTCCCTTGAGAAAGTTTACGGATGTAATAAATATTACGATCGTTTTCATAATAGCTATTGATATGCAATATTAGATAATGTACGAAATTACACATAGAAACATTTTTTATTATGGTATGTACTCTTGATTATTTTTGTAGCTTTAAAATACTTCAAAAGTCAACATTTTATAGGTATCAGTTTTAATGTGGCCATCCCCGCACAGACGTCCGAAATACGACCATATATCATCATATAGACTCGTGTTTTTGACTTTTGTGTCTACAATTGAACCTAGGAATGTTTATTTTCCGTTGGTCCATCACTATAAAATATTAACAGCATATTAATGCGCGCTGCGTGCGCGTACAGGGGTGTATGGGGTTGATGGGATGAAATCTATTACTATGATTGCATAGCGCTGCGCTTTACGGTTATACTGCGCGTATTGCGGGTATACGGCTCGTTTTATGCGCAGCAGTAAAGTGCAATCGAACCGTGCCTTGATTGGTCTCCTCGTTTTGATTGTATTTGCACATCTACCCACCGATAGCATGGGGTGGGGTTAGTTGTGCTTTTACATTCCAATGTTATTGCAAACCTTTTTTTGAAGGGTTAATTTTAATTTATTTGAAGTGCACTTAAGGCTAGATTGTTTTCTGGGTTTAAAAGTATTTGTTAGGAAGAAATAAAAAAATTATTATGGTATATAAGAGAAGTCTTTTTTATGTTGTAGTCATATCGAATTTGAATTTTATTACAAATTGTATAAGGCATATATTACAGGTGCGTATAGAAATGTGTCAGCGGACTATTTCGTCCGCTCTAACACAGCGCAATGTGATAAAGTGCCCTGTCTATTCTGAAACTGTGCTATCTCCGAGGCGATTTTCTAAAGTTATCTTTTTATTCCGCATTCTCTGTGTTTTGCTCTAAATAAAAGATTGTGTTAATCGTCTCCGTTCCGTCCCACGTGCTTATGTTAAGGGGAAGCACATTCTATATTATTAGTTTTTATTCGAGCATCATGCTTTGATACATCTGTGTGCTAAAAACTTTTATGTCTTTCGGAAATTATCCTTGATTCCAAAGGAAAAAAATATTTGTATACTGCTATGATTCGATTGCTATAAATAAATCAAGAAATCTAAATATTCAGCAAACTTCAACACGATTAAAGTTTGCAAGTTTGTCAAGTTTTTTCTTAGTGATAATATAGAAGGGAGAGTGAAGGAAAGTTTCAGCATTATCTCCTGATAACTCGATTTGTTTTACACTTCGAGTTCAGTTGGAAGTTCGATAGCCGTCTACATCGCCCGGTCCAATGTTATAATGTTCATAACTTGGAAACTTTATACAATAACAAGAATTGTATACAATTCTTTGGTTTCCAAGTGTAAACTTGAAAATTATCTAATGGTTTATATTACTTTTGTTTTTCAAGGAACGAGTTATTATTGAGTACCTACAATAACAAAGTTAAGGTTAAATTTACAACAAACTAGAAGAATTAAGTCTACTTCTTCGTACTTGGGTCAACATTTAATAACAAAATAGACTTGATTTGCAAGATTTACTGTCAACTCAATTGAAATCTCTATTTAATAATAAATGTTCTGTGAATCAATGTTTCCTCCATTCCCGAGGGAATATATTCGGCGATTCCCGCATTGTCCGATAAATATTTGTGCTCTCGAGATTATGATGTTCGTACCGAGTCAATGGCAGTCGGCCGCACGATAAGGCATGTCTACAAGTATTGTTATCGTAAACATTATGTTTCATACTTGTTTTCCTACAATCTTGATTGAAGTATAATGATGAATGAGTACAGACATATTCGATCAGAACTTCGTAGACCAATAACAATGTAACCTCTAGTTTCGGACTTTTGCTTCGGTTATCTTCATCAGTACAGTTGGGACCCTTTTAGCAATTTCGGAGTCTTCTTCACCTCGGCCGCTCCTTAACCGGCGACGCAACTGGGCCGCTCGGGAATAACCGCCTGAGTCACGCGGCCTCGTCTAGCGCCCACTGAGGGATTTATGTACAATCAGGGTTGCCAGATCTATGTTTTAAAAGTCTATATTAAGTCGATAGAGGGTCTTTAGTAATAATCTTTTATAATATAAGCCCCGATGACAACTGTAAGTTTTAAGAAATTTGTCACCTTTTAGAATTGAATTGAACTGTTTTGAAGGTAATGTTGCAGCTAGCATTTGCTCTTCAATATTCTGGTATATTTAAGTATGTTGTGTAAGTACAAATTCTTCAAGTACAATACATAATACCAATTAGTACCGTTAATATCGACGTGGGCGACAAATCTCATCTGATTGAATAGAATTAGCGTAATGCGTCTGTAATAAAGCGTGCTTGTCTTGCATCGCAAGAGTACATCGGAAATAGACGCCTCTGGTCGTAACCGGGACAACAGCTGTTGCACCATATAACATAGTTACAGAGGACTATAAAAAATCACGTCTACCGTATATTTTTGCTGAACATTAACCGACGACAGAATTACGACCGTTTTGTTATTTATCCGAAATAAAATGAATGGAACACCTCGGTTTGACGTGTTAGAGAATATTTGATGGGGGATTATTCAGTCTCAAGGTCTGTTATGTGGGTCGCGGGTTTAGTAAACATGCCGGTGTGATTGTTTAGCTATCCATTAGACGACGGCAACGATCTGACGGCTTGCGAAACTGAACTCTTTAATACAACGACGTATTAGACTTTTCTGGGCTAATGTACAAAAATGATAATATTTATGAATGAAAATGTTTAGTTTTTCTGGCTTTAAAAAGTAGAGTTTTTCAACGAATTAACTTCAACATTGATTAAATCTGACAAGACCAAAAATTAAGATAAGTATGATATTGTTCCTTCCATATAATGCTCACAGAATATGTATCTCGAATGCTCCAATGCTCATATTTAATTACCTTAAACATAATATAATGTAACTTTTAATACTTAATATAATTCAAATGGTTATATTTACATATTAAATTGTTATTAACAAAGCTAGTTTGAGCAAATTAGTTCTGGATAGTTGCCCCTCAGTGGACCGCTCTCTTTGACCCTGCGTTACGATTCCATAAGAATTTAGTTTCATTCGTTGCAACACTCAAATTAGAAACAGTTACTTTATATTTCTTTTACTAAGGGTAGGCCTTAGTGGCTCTTTGTGCCAGTACGAGTGTTAACACTCTTCTGAGTTCACGATGAACTGTATACAACAATGTTGCACGTCTATGAATATGTCAGACTGTCGCCTGCGGCCAGACGCCTCCCGAAATAACCGCGGTAAGTGGGCTCATTTATTTATATACATATGTATATCCACAATTACCTCTATCACACCGTCAGTCTGTTACAAGCATCGTTTAAGTTTATTAACTTCTATAACATTTGAGTCTATCATGAGGCTCCAGTAACGTTTGACATAATATCTATTATAATATTACTAAAGGAGAGCTTTTCTTTCCATTCACTAAACAAATTCCATCGGAATTTACACATTACTAAATCTGTATCTCAATTTAGTTCATATGTTTGTGTAGTAACCGATAAAACGAACTTTATAGTTCAGTAATATGCACTATATAGGCCACTAAGCCACAGCTGTGATGACATCGGCCGCTAGATGGCGTCACGTACGTTGCGTCATCGGCGCCGGCGCAACCCGATCGCTCGACTTGTCTGTCATACAGATTTGGAAGCGCGGGAAATACTGTAATGTTGCTTTCACTCACTATTTTATACTCATAGACATATCTAATTCTTTCTTAGTGTAAATACCTCATGCTAAATCTACACTAAAGGCCTTTTATGACTCTGAGTATGGTAAGTAATATATTAAAATGAATTCATAATAAGATATCGATTGTTAGATCGTGAATGCTTTATTTTATTGGGGTTTTAGATACATTAATCTAGGAGAAATTTAATTTGAATATTACCTCTATAATTTTGAACACTGCAATAACCATTTATGTGAGATATTAGGTAAATCAAATTTATTATTAAAATGGTTTTAATTGCCTTTGCAGTCGTGCCCTGGGGTGCCAGATTCTATGTTGCATACTATGAATAATAAACTGCCAAGAAACGTCTTTCAGTCTGTATAGTTCAGACACCCAGTAGACTAGTCCATGCAATGTTAAGAGCATAAATATACGAATATAACTCATTTAGAAATTCATCCAACTAGATATTTGCATGCTCCATTATTATTAGACGTCTGTACTCGGGCTCCCATCTCGTTCCCGTCTCTTTTCCGTCTCGTTCCCGTTCCTGAGATGTCCCAAGACGCCACTGCGCCTATTATCTGCCCACAGGAATCCAATTTGTCAGTCTATTTCTGTTAATATGAGTCTGTATTCGTGGTTTATTGCAGTGAGAAGTCATCTCTCGGTTATGCGTTTGTCACGTTTTTGTCTGTGGTGACTGATGCAAAGAATATTTAGCTTACATAAGTCTTAAGACCAGTAGTTTAGTCACTATAACTATATTTTTAGCTCACTAGTTGGCTCAAGGCAAACGTGATGATGATGTCCTCCTTGACGTGTCCGTCCATGGCGAACCTTGGTGTTATTCCCGCGAGTGCCATCAGAGATGGCTGGCTATGCAAAAGTATGAAGCCTAGAATATGAAATTATAAGTTGATTAACTCAATAATTTGGGTGGTACAAGATAAATAATATCTCGGCATTATTTTTCAAAGTTCTGCTTACGTAAAGTCAATAGAAGCAATAACTTATTCGCAAGTCACAACACAGGGTAGGCAACAATTCATCATGGTGTCCAGACATGGGGCTAGGGAACGTATTTATTTAATCAGATTTATTGTAGGGCGACCGCGCCGTGGCCGGTGTGGGGTGGACGAGAGCTTGTCGCTCAATAAAGCTATTAGACGGCGCTGCGATGTCCATTACTGATAGCTGAGTCCATAAGATCGCCATCTTGGATCATATTCAGGACTACTCTGAATGAAGAAAAAATAAATGTTATGATTTCAATTGAAATTATATGTTACCACGACAAAGTTAGGTTTTATTTAAGCTGTCCCTTAATGAAGTTTTGTTAAACCTATACTAAGGGACTCCTTTAGTGGGAATTTATCAGGTCGAAATGCGGCGAAGGGATTCATTTAATCGTTCATAAATCAAACGTGGATTACAAGATGGAATTGTAAATAAAACGAGTTGCATAATTTAAAAATAACATATTTGATCTGTGGCAGTTGGCTGTGATGTATTTATGAATGCGCTTGTCGCTGCCCTAGCGATATATTGCCTGTTACATTTTTTTTAACAAATAATGAGCTGAAGTTCTTAAGACCCATATTTATTACAGAGACTAATGCTTGCATTCCCGGTTAATAGGTTAAACTAATAAGCAGTTGGAATATAACTTTATACACTGCGAATATCTTAGAGAAGTTTTACGTGACTTTAAGTATTTCATTTTCATTATTTAGTTGATCCAAATCAGATGATGGTAATGAATTTTGCTAACAAAGTAGTGAACTAGTAAACATAAACTTCAAAGACGTGGATTAACACGCTTTTACTAATGACTTATAGTTTTACAATAATGTTTTATTAGTTTGTCCGTCTACTTTCGTGGTCACCCTATAGGGTGAAAGATAACGCGACCAATTTGCAGATGTAATATCTTTGGTCACGAAATTACATCGCGCAAGGAGAGGGCGAGATGACGGATACATGTGGACTCTATGAAGTGTCCTACATGTTCTTTTAGATTAATATTTTGTGCAACATAATCTCTGCTATATGTTGTTTATTAGTCTTGATTCACTCTTGTATATTGTGGTGTGTTTGTAGAGGGCGCTGGTTACGTTGTGTTGCTTTATTTATTTTTATTTTCTTTGCTATAGAGGTGTGGTTTGTTTCTGAAACTATGATTTTGTTTTAATTTAATATTGATTGCATGATTCTATAAAAAACTACAATAATTTTTAAAAAAGTGTAAAATTAGTATTTTTTCCGAATGAAAAGGATTTTTAACTATTTCGTAAATGTTTATTTTAATGCGTAAGCAATAAATTATCGTCATATTTTTCAGTTTTTAATACATATCCGAACGAGCAGTTTAAAATATCGGTTACACAAGAAAGTAAATTAGGTGTTGACAATTCATGAACATTTTCTTGGGGTGAACGATCTCGTCTTAATTAAGGACAGACTAGATAAAAATAGTTTGGAAACAGATTCTTTGATTTTTTAAATAGAACTTTACTGTGAAATTTTCATTTGTGTTAAACAGGCTATCCAGAACACGTTTAAGAAACAATACTACTTTCCGGATCAAATATGATTTTTTTATATTGTTGACTAGACACTGATTTTTGTGGGCGGAAAAGCAGATATAGTAATTGGATGCCCTATGATAGCTATCGATTTCTGTGCCTGACTCGATAAGAATTAAAGGCGTTAGGTTATTGTCCACAGCCAAGGTTGAATTATTATTGTAGTTCTGTGTTCCGATATTGATAAAGTTTTTGCAAATGACTTTGGTCATATGGTTAAAACATTATACTTGGGATTTATATTTGTGCGAAAATTTGCAAAATTTTGTTGACTTATATTATTTCACGAATTATTTGTTAAATATTTAAGAATATCAAGTTATATCTAACACAGTTTTTCAACGGCAACAAATAGGCAGTGTACCAGTAAATGTTTATCTAGAAAATTGCTAAACGTTTCGAAAAAACAGTCTAAATGGTTTCTTATTGTGTGAGTGCATGCAAGGAGCAGGTCTGTTATAACTCTTTTGTTGGTCTAAGAGTAGTGCAATTCCGAGACCATTAAAGGGTTTTTATCGATGGCATCGTGCAATTTGGGTGCGACTTATCGGAGATCTGCTGCCGGTGACGGGAGGAGGGGATAGACGCCATATCGCGATAGGGAAATTGTTGAAGCGAAATAATGCATATGCCAGTACATATCATTGATGTTGCGTTTATTTTAATTAATTACAATGAGTATAGTCGATATATGTTTTTAGTGACTTTTGTCATAAGCGCTATACGCGAATGTGCTTGTGCTGACCGAAATTGTTTCTACTACAGTTAAATTAAATGTTATAAGGAATATACCACTTTCAGTGCACGTTGTTAAAGTCTAGATAAAGATTAAAGACTAGTAAAATGTTTTAAAATAATGAATGTTGTGCAATATTTCACACAAACAACGACCCGTTGTCCGTTTTATGTTCGAAGAGGACATTATCGTTAGGGTGCTATACCTCCCCCACTCAGGTTTTATCGCACCCCAACGTCCGGTCTAGACTTTGTGGCGCTACATCTGTATTAGACTGGACATTAATTACGTGAACTTTTAATGATATTACTAGGCTCTGTTAGCACTCTGTGACCTCATAACCTGCTTACTTTCTACGGTTTCCGTCTACTATGAGATTATTATTTTGCGGCGCTCTGTCGCTGAGAGCCGACTTAGGGTTGTAATCTGTCCTGCTTACAGTGATACCAATCAGTGCATGTCGCTGGGGGATTTGTGTATCGATAAATGTGACATAAAATGACCCCATTATTGTACAGATAATAGTGAATGTAATTATTTTCTGTACTTATTGCAGATAATAGAAATAGATTTATTTATCATCTAGACTTCCCGATACGTAAGATGTCCACGACAATTGTATTATATATTTATTCATAAGTATTTAGATTAATTTTAGTAGAAGAGTTACAAATTCTGCCTGTCTATATCAATCGTACTCTAAGGCTGTTCATATGTATATAATACATCAATTATAATATTTTTCGTAGTACAATGAATGAATCAATCTTAGCGTATTTTTATATGAAGGTGAACTCGCCAAGAGACTCGGTGGCAGTGCACGTGTTAAGAACATCGAAATTATACTAGTTAAACCTCAATGTACGATAAGGGAATTAAACTAAATTCCCAAGTCAAAATACAAGAGCATATTTAATAATTAAACCGCCCCTCCGCTCTCTGCGTCATTTTGCAAATTTTATAGCAAACTTCGCCACTTCATACTTTATTAAAATCCCCTTCTA
>QDHC01002438.1:272749-287783 GCA_013186455.1 Papilio dardanus tibullus
ACGTGACTGTTTGGGTGTTTAAAAAAAATAAAGAATAATAATGTCTCCCGAAAGTTTTAACAATTTTCATCTTACAGAATTCTTACAGTCTATATCTATACTTCTATACTAAGATTATAAAGAGAGAAACTTTGTATTTTTGTACGTATTGAACTCGAGAACTACTGGGCCGATTTCAAAAATTCTTTCACCATTAGAAAGCTACATTATCCCCGAGTAACATAGGCCATATTTTTAAATTCCACGGGGACAAAGTCGCGCACAACAGCTAGTGTCATATAAAAACCTAGTATGCACAGGATTATTTGCTCGCATATCTTAAAGGAATAGTTGATGCCATAGTTACATTGAGTATTAGAATGGAATCCAACACGCATGGTATTGTAATGGAAAATACCATCATTAACGAAGGAATTTTCACAATGCTTTATTTATCTATACTAATATTATAAACAGAGAAACTTTGTATTTTTGTATGTATTGAAATAACTCAAGAACTATTGAGCTGATTTCAAAAGTTCTTTCACCATTAGAAAGCTACATTATCCCCGAGTAAAATAGGCTATATTATTTTATTACGAGCGAACGAAGTCGCGCACAACAGCTAGTGTTTTATAATGTAACAAACCTTCGAATTTATCTTATAAAGTCGCTTACTCAGATATTTAGGTTTTAATTGATGTACAGAAAATGTTTATTATATAATTTAAAAATACGTCTCGCTTGTTCTTGCGAAATTCTCATTAAGTTTTACACTAGCTATTGCCCGTGACTACGTCCTTGCGGAATAAAAAATAAAAGTAATCAGCCTCTGTGTACTTCCAGACTATTCAAAACTATTCAAAATTTCTTCTTACCGTGCCATGTTTTTCCGGAGGTTGGCGATCATTGTAGCAATCTGGACTCTGGAAACTGCGGCTCGGTGTAGGTTCTTTAGCCTTGATATTCTTCTTCTTTGAAATCCGTTAAGCCGTTTAGAACAGTGGTTCCCAAACTTATTTTGTCTACTGCCCACTTTGAGAATAAATATTTTTTTAGCGCCCCCATTTTTTCACCTATTTAAAAACCACTATAACTTCAAATTTAATTAATTAGTTAGCATTAAAACAGAGTTTCTTTTATTATTTTTTTTTCTTTCTGGGTCTCTTACCGCCCCCCTTGAGACCTGCAGCGCCCACAAGGGGGGCGTTATCGCCCACTTTGGGAAAGACTGGTTTAGAAGATACCTTCAAATGAACAACCATACAACGTAATTTTCGTATTTATAATATTAATAAGATTAAAACAAACATATCGACTTTTAAATCTCAAAGTATTTTTTTTTTAAATTCACCATTTAAGGCGCACTCACACAAGCGTAAGTGTTCCACGTAATCTGAATGTAGGAACGATTTAATTGATAAAGTTGAGTGAATGACACTCGTGGTCGTAATGGTCGTGTGGGGCTGCCATCTCAGACAAGGTCGACGGAGCGACATCTGCACTTAACATCGTCTTACATGGAACTGTTACTGACCTTTGTTATCTATCTTTGTTGAGCTTTAAACTTTATACCTATTCATCCTTAGTTAGGCATGTTATAACGGATGTTTCCCGTTGGACTGATCGAATTCATATAACCAATCGACCAGATGGGAAAAATTTGGTATAACGAGATACACTAGTCATAGCAGAAACCTTAAACTATCAAGACTTATTGACAAGTATAAAATGATAATAAATATACAATTACTATAAGAAAAACTGTCTTCATTTTAATTATTCCACTTGATTTCCGGCGGCATGTAAGCCGTCCGTTACAAACGTCCGTGCGAACCGTGTCAGCGGCTGAGTCAGACGTCCCGGGATGTGTGGACCCGCACTATATTGATGTACGGACTTTGTCCCATACCACGGCTTTATGTTCTTGGTAATTGAACTACTATTCATGGTACAATCATAGTAAGAAGTCGAGTACAGGATGGAGACATTTCTTGGTAGAGGATGGAATTAAAATAGTAGTATGTAATTGTATTCATAGCTTTAGCTTTGGCCTTGATCTTGCGCACATCTTGATTTAAAAATGATTCATCTTGACTTTTGTTATATTTGGTCCAAACAGGCGCGGTAAGAGAATGCTCGTTTGCCCCCTTCTCATATAAAAAAAAAATACAACAGAAAGTGTTTTACATCCGACTTTCTCGCTTCTGGAGGTAGCTCCTCAAGACCAGAGAATGGCTCGCTTATAGAGGTTTCTCCTTTATCCAGGTTTGACTATTTACTGTTAGTAGTGAAGTTCTTTATTTTAACAAATCTTGGAGTCCCAGAATTTACACTTTCATTAATCCATTTGTATTGGAAACACAAATATCTTATCCGTGAGACATTTCTAATTTCGGTGAAGTTGTTTTCGTGGATATTTTTCATGCTGCAATTCACTAGTCATGCGCTAAAGTGATGTCATGCGTTGTTTGGATTCAAACATCTCTTTTACATTGTTTATATTTATATCTTGTTTTGTACTGCCGCAGCCATATTCGTTTCTAGAAACTTAGGCAAATCATTAATGACAATCGAAGAAGCTAAAAAGCTTATGACGAAGGGAATTTAGGATATACCCTGTCCATAAATACCTATACATTTACCTCTGGATAATAATTTATTGTATTTTTGTAAAATAATTTAAATCAGTCCCATCAAAAGTAACTCGCGTTGTTCTCGAACTAGTTAAAACTAGTTTGTGTAGTCCTTTGTGCGAGTTCCCGTTGGTCCTTTCACAGGCTCCCGCAGGTGACGTCCCGGCGAGAGCGCATTGTGCCCCTACAATATCGGACCTCATTCACCTGCGGCCCTTATTGGCCCCACGTCGCATCACCTCCAGTCTCCACCGTCGTTGACAATCACGCTCACCAATTTGACCCCTTTTACGTTCGTGATAAAGTATTTATTGGTTTATCTGTGATGGCCGGATGGGAAGACGAGACGCTCGCAATTCGGCGGCACAATGGAGCGTAATAATAATCGCGAGGAGAGTAATTGCGACGACATCCGGGCCGCGCATATGTCCGTGTGAAAGTCCTAAGCCGGGCCACAGTCCGCACTCCGCAGCCAGACGCGCCGACCTATACTATACGTATGTTGACTTAGGTCACATTCACCACGTATGGACTGGTACACTGAAGATTTATTGCTTGTGAATTTAATGTTTGTCATTTGAGTTAAATACGTTCATGTGTTCTACTTTTGTACTGGTTTATGTTCTTAAATAGGTAATTTCTTAATTACCAATTTCTAGATATTCGATGCCTCCACTACCTATTTTGCTAAGTACTATGGAATGCAGAACGAGAAATTCAGTTCTCTAATACCATCCACTTTTAGATTTGAATATCTATCATCACTGTCATCTGTCATTTTTTGTTTTGGAAGCCGGGTCCGGAAGTGTCGGATTTGATTTGTTCCGATGTTGTGACAGGCGCGCCGGACAGCGGGCAGGCGATTTATGTCCGGCTTTGTCCGGTTCAATTTCGCGCCGAAAGAATGTAGTGAGATGTGGCCGGACTTGTGCAAATGGGTCTTTGCTTTGATCTCTTTTTGTATGGCCGGTAATTTGTGGATTTGTTAAGAGCTTAAAGGAGAAGTTTATTTAATGTTTTTTTCGTTACTATTGTATAATTCTAGTGATGCTTATGCTAAGGTTTGTTAAAAAGCGTCGACACATATCGTCGTTTCTTCCCGTACCCGGACAAAAACTGTGATCATCAACTAAATTTCTTCTTCACCTTATATTATGATAATCAAATTTAATACTACACTTACTATGTGATGATATCCACAACAAAAGCTATTGAAAAATATCTTTCTAACAATTGTATCTTAACCCGATACCTTCAATTACTTTGACAGGGTTCTAACTTATAACATGTGTTACATTTGTCACAATTGTTGAATAAAAAAAAATATTCGCCGATACGTGGGCGTGGGATAAACCCGACCGGATATCCTTCAAGGGTAATGTGTCATATTTTTTATTATTATAAAGATTAACGCCTTTGATCATATATAATGGATAATAAGTATTTTAAGTAATGTTATATCCATAGGTCGCTGGTTCAAATCCGGCTCGAAGGACCATTTTGTTAACTTCGATAGATTTATATAAGTTTATTATGTTAAAAATCAACAAAAACGCGTAAAATAATACAACGTCATCGACGATAAAATTGTAATGAAAATTTTCCATAAAAAACAAAAGACAAACGTGAAAGAATTAAAATTAAAAAGTAATAAATCTCCACCAAAGAGGTTTCTTCTTGCCGGCGAGTGTCCGGTCGCAACACCCGATTAGGGAACATTTTGTTCGATTGATAATAATTATATTGGAGGTTACGTACCCACGCTTGCAAGCATGTTTATAACATGTCCGTCCTTTTGTGATCTCCAATCTTTGATTCATATTTTCTTTGTAGTATCAAAGGGCTACAATCAATCGTTATTCATGTCAAGGTCGGTTTTTACTGCCATCTGTATAAAATCAGTTTGTTAAATCTCTATTTGTATGTGCACAGTGGAAATCAATCTTGGAATGTTTTTGAAAATGTCAATTAGGATGCTCATTAAAACTCATACCCACTTTTTACTTGCTCACACTTTCTCATAGGGTTTTTTTTATCGATTGAAGGTTAAGCTTTCTGTAGTAGAAAAAGCTTTGTGGAAAAAACAACGTACCATCTATATCTATCGATGTACAGACAGACAAGCAAAGATGAAAGATTCAATCACGAACCGCGCCGCTTCCGAGAAGACGCTCGGGTTCCTTTTTTTGCTAGACTTAGACCGATTTGGGGTCCCGCAAGGCATGCCCCTGAGCCCCATCGCGAAGATATTAAAATCACAATTTCTTTTTATTCCTTTCATAGTTGCCTTGATGAAAAACTTGTCGTAGATTTCAATAAAAATGGATTCTGTGTTTTACGAGTATTTAACTAGCTATAGTAGGTTATAAGTTACTCGATGATAATGTGGTTTCCTAATTTTGAATGAATATTTGTTAACGGCCTTATTTTGAGTTATTATAGTACATACAAAAATAAACCTTTTGTCTTTTTGATATTATTATGGTATTAAAATTGTGTGATGTTTCGTAACAGAATGAAGTAAAATCCAAAGGTTCACGCTTCACTAAATTTTTTCCCGCCACAACACTCGGGAGTCGTGAGATGCGTTTTTTTCAACAGATCCGTTAGTGACCCGCAATTAATACACTATCCTATGATGTTACGTTAACTACGAGCTTTTTAATATACATTGCTGTCTTAGTAGTCGTGTTGTGTTGTTTAGCACATACAATAACAGCAATGGTTAACGATTATGAATAAAAAACGTAATTGACGTTGAGTAGGGTTGTATATGTATATTTATAAATATGTTTAACGTGCTAAGTGAGTTTTTTATACGGTTGGGAGATGAAAGATTTAATGCATTTTTTGTGTGACCAACGCTCGGATGACAGTGCGATGCTCGAAGCTTGAGGGCTGCCGCCGCCGCCGCCGTCGTTGAGAGTTTGTGAATGATTTGTTTACTTATTATCCTTACAAATTATGTAATGTTGATTGAACAAAAAACGTCCATTGGTTATTAAGACGTGTGCACACCGTCCATGTGTAACTACGTCCAGTGTGTACGCGCCTTTACGACTCAATCGAGCGGAGTGTTTTTTTGTCTGTCTGGTCGTTGCTTTCTATCAATACATTTTCACTTAGATACAATACCATAAAACGAGGTTAGTGTAAGTTATGTATTTTCTATAATATTGGTTCTTGGAAACACTCGAATGCTGATTGTAAACATAGTGTAGTAAACACTGATTTAATGTGGATACATCATCTACAGTTTTTACTGTCCCGTCATGAATCTTTCGAAAATGATTTATAATTTTCGTTGTGCCTTTGACTTTAGTTTAGAAATGTGATTCCGATTCATGTTTACCAAGGAGTTTTTCAGTTAACAAATACCTGCTGTGGATCTGTAGCAATTATAAAGCCGAGCGCCCGACGCTAAATAGGAATGAGAGGGAGATGGTGAGCTGAACGGCGACAAAAGTGCCTTCGTCTCCACCAACAAAGAGTTGAGCTAAGCGAGCCCAACGGCATAACGCAGCTGTCTCATTGGACACCGCTCTGACACAGCTCGGCTCTCTAGGACATTTCGTCTCTTTATGACACATCTCATTTCTCTTTGTCGGTGGGGAAACAAGCATGCAGTTTAGTATGAAAGTGGAAAATGTGGCCGTCCAGCTTCCGCTCAGCTCTTTACCCTTTTGCGGTGGGCGCTCACCTTAAAGTTCGCATATTAAAAGAAGTCGAAGAAATGGTCACAGCGCATCCGTTTTAAAAACTTTTAACGACTCAACATCGGAGAGTCGTATAAAAGTTTTAAAAGTACAAAACCCGCAAATACCTCGGTCCCAAATCGGTTTAAGTATTCGATTCGCTCGGATATAAACCGACTTTCGTTTCAATAAAGTTTTTAAAGGTACCCGCTCTTTCGTGAGTATTTACTCAATCGAGTTTTTTACGCGTTTTTACATCGAGGTGAAACTCCCGTGAGTGTTTACGATGCTTGAAACCTGGTCTCACTGACAGATGTGACGCGATGTACTACCGACTTGTCGAATGATTTCCGATCGTTACATTGATTTCTTATTAGTACTGTTATTTATTTACTTATTTCCTTTTCCAACAGACCCGGAAATGTTGGCAAGATACTTACGAAAGTATTTGTTGTATTACTAAAGTAAATATTGTACAGAAAGTATGATGTCACTATACTGTTGGATATCGAGTGTATTACCCTCGTATGTTACACCGGCTGCTTCTTGATATGTTCCTCGTATCTGCAACATTAGTTACTGTCGATGTACGGTCGCGTTCATTAACGGTGTTCCAACTTAAAAGCCATAACTATGCGTACGTATTCAACCAATTATCAATAGAAAGACAATTTCAAATGTGTTGTTTGTTATAAAACAAGATATACGATAGTGTAAGAGCGTATTAGTGCTAGGAAAAGAAGTATTTTTGTAAGTGGAATAGCGCGAGTGTAGCTGACTGTAGTTGTAACGTACTATGTATGTTAAAAATGGTAGTCCGTTTGGTCCCCACACGGTCCATTAGGCAGGCGTCGATAGCCGCAAACAAATGCATTGTGCATGCATTAATGCTCCGGACACGGCCCGTTGCAGCCAGTACCTATTACCAACTGTACAATACGACTGCATTTTGTGTTCATACGCCTGATGTAAATATTAGCTGTTGTTCGCAACTTCGTCCGCGCAGAAGTAAAAAATATAGCCTATGTTACTCGAGGATAACGTATCTTTCTAACAGTGAAAGAATTTTTGGAATCGACCCAGTAGTTTTTGAGTTCTTTAGTTTTTTAATACATACAAAATATAAGTTTAGAAGAAAAGCATCTAAATAACGAAGGGTATTAAAATGGGGGCTTAAATCTATATTCTTACTATCCAATTATTACATATTAAATTCCTCAGTGTAATGACATGGCCAACAATGTGTTCCAACGGCACCCTTACCAAGTAATCTTGTATCGTTAACCAGATTGTCTTAATATTCGTTAAATTCATATAAGGGTCAGTCCGCACTTAACCTTATTTAATACAATAATTTGCTTATTTTGTAAACATTGTGTCTTGCATTATCGGCTTCATAACACCGTAACGTCTAAACGGATAATATCGGGTTGCGGTTTGCAAATTGGCTTCTCGATGCGAACTTTGTGCACAGTGCAATTTGTTCCTGGTTTTTACACAGAGTTACAATTGTCACATGGATCGAGCAGATGTCTTGATCTGCATTATTAAACATCAAGATCTCTGGGTGCCCTCTTTGTGCATCATTATCTCGGAAACTATCATTAAATTATACCGCATGCACGGTAATTTAATGAATAAAAGCGGCTCGCATTGTGTTATGTTTATTTACGGTTTTTATATTCGCTTAGCGTGCTTACGGTAGCGTAAATGACATAAATAATGTTATTTGTAAACGACAGTTTAATTTAAATTACATATTTTATGATACTAACTTTTGGCGGTCTAAGATATAATAAAACTTTACAACCTGTGTTTTCTAGACTGTGGTCTATATATGTGCCAAATACCGAGAAGAGTTCAGCTCTTTTAGTGCTATCTTGTAACAAACATCCATCTATCCGTCCAAATTTCCGCATATATAATGTTAAGTAAGATGGCAGATAGATTTAAGTAATAATTAAACGACTCTGAGTATGTTTCTTAGTTATATGTCTAATTAGATGTTAACACGTACGGAGTAGTAATCTGTTGTAATATGTGACGTCATGTAGAGGACAATGAACTGTTGTCAACTTCAATGCTTGTAAAAAGTTGTTACGCAATAAATTGTTATGTGGTTTTCTCTATTACATTTAATCTTTTAGTAAAATAGGGGGTGTTATGGGATTTTACATATTACCTTAAGCTTCTACGGCATGATTTTTTCTTTGTAGATGCTTTGCCTACCCTTAATCTACGGAGGAGGAGACGCACAGCATGAGGATAATTCCTCTTCCTATACGCCCCTTCCTATCTTTTCCTTATAAGAAAAGGATAGGAAGGGAAAGTGGACTAAAAGTAGACCTCAGGCACCACACTCGTCACACAAAACACGGAATTGCTTCCATTTGACGCCTGTCCTGTGTGTGGTATGTCACCGGGCGAGCCGGACGATTCGTGCGAAGATGTTAAAGCGGGCTCTACCACAGATTAAAGTGTGATATGTTCTATTTGTCTCGCTGAAAAATTTGCCACTAAATTGTCGGCGTGTATTTAATCCATTTTTTTCTTATGTATGATGTAAACATGAACTTGCATATATTTATCAGCATGTTCATAGTAACGTGTAGTTGCTATGTGCATATCAAATTAAGCCAGCAATCTGATAAGTCGTTATCATTGCCGTGTCGGCGCCACAGTTGTGTAACACGTATATAGGCCGCTATCACAATTAAGGAATTCACAACATTCCTTTCCGTGGAACTTTCTTATGATATTAGGATTATGTAGTAGGGGCTATGTTTCCGCAACTCCACGACTGGCGCGTATTTTGCGTGAGGGATAAAAGGATGATATGATGTTTGGAAGAATCTAGTCTTAGCTTCTAGTCTAAATGCAGTTTTATACGCTAGCAAAGCAATAGCGAACGTCAAAAATGTATAAAATTGACAGTGACGTTCGATATCTCACGCTTGACAATCACCTGATTTTATCGAAAGTCAATGTCAGTTTCATACAATATTGTCGATTCCATCTGCGATATCGCCGATGGAAAAGTACTATGGGTAGTCCCGCAGGCCTTATTCAAGCATACGAAACATTCTTTCCTTATTTTCTCTCAGCGTCTCTCTTTCCTTATCGATTCATTGTACTTGTACACGATTAAACTACAGAATGAAACAACTTTCATCCACTTGTACGTGTTGTTTAAATGTTTAGATAAATATTTAAAGTAAATATACATTTGATCGCGAAACAATGCATTGTAAAATATGAAATGGTCCGGACCCCCGCCGCGTAGATAACAATTACATTTATAATGAGGTTCGCGACGCGTCTGTACCGCAGTACGCACTCTATACAAATAAAACAAAAAGAAAACACTAAAGATAGTTTCACACAGTTGCATAAAGTGCAGCGCGCAGTCAGCGAACCTTTATCTCTAAATATAGGAGCGTCTGACACTGCAGACGTCTCGACACAACTGCATTATCGTAGAGACCTATATAAACACATCAACGCTTTATAATCGACTCTCATTTCTAGACTATAAAACTGCATTTTACTTGACAAATGTTGTACTCAATGCTGTAAAGGAATATAACATTTTACGACGTGAGAATAGAGTTTGAAATGCATTGCGGAAAGTTAGGTTTTGATATAGGTCGCAAAATGTAGCGCCATTTATAGTACTCGGGCGTACTATCGTAGTACTGTCGATGTGTGAATGAGGCTGTGATGCAAGCGGGCGCAGTGCGCGGCGCGCCGGCGGGCCGGCGGGCGCGGCGGGTGCGCGTCGTCGTTATGTTTAATGAATGGTTGCGCGGCTCGCGCCCGAGTCGGCTCGGGATCGGCTTTTATTGATTTCGCGACAGACTTTGCATAATTTCAATGCAGCGTAAGACGGCGCGTACTATTTTAAAGCAGGTTGCACAACGGTTCATTTGACATCGTGTCGATGCATTTCGGAGACACATTTCGTATGAACTAAGATACTGCAGGACCAAGAATCACGTTCTTTATTAAATTTACTATTTAATTAGTTTTTTTTTTAATGATAGTCCAACTTTAATAATGACATGCTGCTTTATTTCGAAACGAGAATCAGCGTTATTACTGTTGTACTTTGTACGTTTGGTACTGGTACATTAATAAAATTATTTCAAAATACAGAAAACCCTTGTTCCGGGTACTTCTTATGATGCATTTATTTCGGAATAAGGGGGATGGTGTTCTTCTTGGACCTTGTATTAACCTTTAACTATTCTTGCAATTTTCTTACTCTCTAGAATGTATTGCAAGTTGTTTAGTAGCGTGCTTGGAAATATCCTTGGCATTGACCGATGCCTGGTGTCTTGTGGGTGCCAGTAATAATTTGATGCTCTCATCGATATTCGTGAATTCTACGAATCCATTAAGTCATCTCTGAATGTAAGATTTAGCGTGGACAGTTGTGTAAACAACACCAAGTGCTAGAGTAAAATACGCTATTAACAATCCAACATACTTGGCGGCAAATGATTCAGGAACTGACATTTAGGATCTGTGTTACTAAGAATCAGAATAACTCATTAGTCAATTGATCGATGTTAAACTTGGTGTATTTATTGTAAACGATTGATTAGCCTGCTTTCACACGTATGCCTTTTAACGTTGGCGTTTTTTTCGCGTCTTCGCTCACATGATAGCTGTATAATGACTCTTGTTTCGTTTGACCAGCGCGCAAAATTCAACGCTACGATAAAAATTTCAAAGCGCCGTCGTGTGAACACATACATGGATTGCGTTTGTTCTATCTCAACGCTATTTTAGCGCGCGTTGAAAAAACGCCCCTGTGAACGGGTGCTTAAGTTTATATAACTATTTTTTCCCTTTACTTTCGAAGTTTTTACTCGCACGATTTTTCACTGATACACCCCATTACAGCCTACAATTCAAACCTTATTAATTCTATTCCTATTTATAGTGTAAAACTACCCATATAGTTATTAAAATCTAGTTTTAATTCTTTCGTATTGTTTCAGGTCGACCGCTGTAGCCTACGCCGTCGCCGCTATTATAACTAGCAGCATCGGTAAGTTCCACAACCATAGCAGTTTTGCAAGCGTAGCAATTGCAATTGTAACACCGTTCACAACCTGAAGAACAGAAAAATATGTGATTTCAGTCTATTACTAACAACGTGAACGCTGTTGCAAGTTGAAAGTTCGGCTAATTGATATCGGATTACCTGTCTGCAAATATACGACCTAATATGCCGCTCAAATATATCATAGCGTCTTACGTGCTAAGTCCAAGCTTAAACTCCAAATTTTACGGCGATTTCGTTTAATTTTGACGCCACTTAGATCTTAAGCGATGCTTACGTAACGAAGAAATCGGTTTATTTAAAGTAAATCCGCAAACGGATACGAGTTCTGAAGTATCCATTGCATCGATAATGTATATCGGTCGATTAGTGACGGCAGATAAGAGGGGCCGCACGGTAGCGCCCGTCTTACTCGTAGCTCGCCTTGAGATATCCCTGATGTCTTTTATATCTGATAGTTGTTACTACTAGAACTAGGCCTGATTTTAAATATACACCAAAATAGCCCTTAACTTAACAGTATAAAGACGATAGTTCGTTGAGGTTTTTGTGGTTATTTAGTACTGATAAGAAGTCAATGCCACGAAAATGGAGGGATAAAGTTGATACGTTTTGACTGATTATAGACAAAAAGGTATAATTTAAAATCGCATATTAATATTGTTGATAGTTCCGCTCCATATTCCATAGGTACTAAAGCCTTGTTCGCATAAGGATGGTATTTTAGTCGAGTAGCAAGTAGCAAGTGTCCGAACAAAGGGTTTACTAGTCTACTCTACTAAAATGTTGTTATTCGGACACGTTTAGTTAGTAAATTACTTACTATTCGACTAAAATACTATCCTGGTGCGTGCGTACAAAACTATGAATACGATAATCGTAGGTACTAGGAATGTATGAATCAAGGGAAAGTTTTGCGGTGATGAAGGATACTAGAACAGACTATTTATAGTATATACTAGAACAGACACATGTGTGGATCTGAACATTAGTATCAGATGAATCTAGATTCTAGAGCTAAACTTTAGGCCGCTTAAATGGCATACGGCCGAATTTTAAATCAAATCTTAAAGTAAGCGTAGACGGCACTGCGTAGTGTATCTGATAAACATCAACATTTATATGGAATTTGGAGTTAACCGTGGTCTTATAATTGAGGACGCTGTTACACTTTTAAATGACATTTCAGAAATTGGTCAATAGAAACTTAACATTCTGGAAATCATGCTTCAGCTTGTGGGCAAATTTTACGCATAATAATGATGACTATGTAATTAAATAAATGATTATTACCGTTGTGAGTACATAATATGTAAGTTCGATTAGTGATTTTTTATAATAACCTTTCATCATTAGGTGACCAATTTTATTAATATAATACATGTCATAGTGATTTAGCAGAATGGTACGCAGTCTTAAGGTGTGGTTTCTCTAGTTAAATTATGTACTGTTACTTAAAAAAATAATCAGTCATTATAGATGATGTAGTAAGTGGTTTTTCTAAGAAAGTAATCGACAAAATGACTGTAGTTCATTGACCTTAGGACCTTCTTCGCATAACATTAGATGGAATCGTGGTCAAACTAAGCGGTGAACTGCGTAACGCGTAAAAATGTCTTTCCCGTTTTCTCCAATTTGCTTAGTTACCATTCCGTGCGGTGTACGTGACGTAGTCAGTCTCAGTGCGGTCTTTGCTCAGCTGGTAACTGTAACAATGAAGGCAACCTGGTAACCGTGTTACTGTTACTTTGACAATTATCAATATTACAAAATAAGAACGAAACGCGCCTTGAATTCGAACGTTTCACTGAAATTATGACTGAAGTTTTCTGAATATAGTCGGGCCTGGATAAGTCCAAGGGAGCGGGATATTTGTCTCGCTTTTAGAGGTAGCTCGTTGGGACCAGAGAATGACTCTCACTTTTTAATGTTTCTCGGTTATCGAGGTTTGACTGTATTTGGATCTCAAGATCTTTTAGATTATGGTCTCTGTAAATAGCAGGCAAGACAATGTCTGTGTTGACCATAATTTGCATATTATGTATCTGATAAGTCCTCAACTAGAAAGGATTATCCGTCAAATCGTATTATAAATTTCCAGTACAATTAAATGGCACCGAACGTTAAGTCATGTCACACTCTTACGCCGAATTAAAACTGAAGTTTTTATATGTAAAGAAGTTAAAGTCCATACATAATTTAAATCAGTTTTTCAACCTGATGTAGCATAACAGGACCGAGCGTCATGTCTGTCACGGTTTACGAGATTCGATACGTGCGCTGCGCCCGCGCTGTCGGAAACAACCTTTTACACCATTAAATCTTTAAATACATTTCCAAGATATTATCATTAAATATTAACTAAAATAAGATTATATCAAATTACTAGCGACTTCGCACGGGTGCAAATCGGTATAATGCTGATACTAAATACTGCAGCGTTTGCAATGTAAGCGCTAAAAATGTGTTAATTTACGATATCATATTAAAAACCTCTAAATTATCAGTGTTACTCTACTATATTGTGAATGTATTATACATGAAAACCTTCCTTATGAATCACTCTATCTATTAAAAAACCGCATCAAAATCCGTTGCGTAGTTTTAAAGATTCAAGCATATATAGGGAGAAACATAAAAAAGCGTTATTGTTTTATACTATGTAAGGAAAAGGATAAGGATAAAGAAGACGAATAAATTACGTAACGTCTCGCACGAATTATACACCAACAATTTCGTAGTTTTATTTTACAAGGCATAAAATTAAATCAATCCGATGAAAGTAAAAGCAATAAAATAAGGACAATTTTCCGCGGAAAATGAAGTCGCGGAATTTTAACTCTAACAAAATGAGGTCGACAGCAAATTATAATTCGTAACGAGAGCCGTAATCAAGAAAGGGATATTCTTGGCAATGGTAACCACCAGAAAACCATGATCTGCTGATATTATTGCACAGATATACAGCTATGTGTTTTGTTATACTGGTTATTATCTTACTTTTGTATAGGGAATGAATGATATTGGCGGCTCAGACAATGGTGGTTTGTAGCGGGATTAAGAAATGGGGTAAATCTGTGCGATACGACGCGGAGTGGGCGATATTGAGGCCACGGAACTGATTGATAAGGTTAGCTATTCGCTATACTTTGATATCGCTGTTGCTATGCGGGGGAATTGCGCGGGAAAACTCGCGTGCTTTTGTTACGGTTATAGTGTAATATTTATTGTGTTTGCTGATTTAAATTAAATTGAAGGAACGCATTTCAAATATATTTATTTCAAATGCGTTCCTATGTAGAAAGATACCTATGTTTCATTCGAGTAATTGAACCCTGAAATTATAGACATAAGCTTTATTGTATGGATCCAAAATACTTTACAATAAAAAAATAGAAATCGAGATAAGTTAGTGCGCTATTTTAATAGGCAATATTATTACATAATAATACATTAATAAATAAATCTGTATATTGAAGATTATGATTAAAATAACACTTATAATTTCTCAAAGCAACACAATAGCTGACGATAGCACAACGTCACTAAGCAACAATAGACGATCCCTTCGCAAATTTCAAGAAACATCCTCATGAATACGAATAACTAAGCATCAGATATTTCACTCAATCTATGATCCGCAAAAATGAAAC
>QDHC01002438.1:298480-310137 GCA_013186455.1 Papilio dardanus tibullus
AAAATGGATGAATGGATATTAAAACAGCTTAATGGATCTTGATGAAATTTTACACAGACGTAGAACAAAATCTAATGTTCTTAATCCGCATGGAGTCAAAGGCTAGTTTGATTATACCAAAATTTAAACAATAAAATAATGTAGTTCTATTTTTCTTATATCATTGTAAAAGCTCTCGTACGTGGGATACTGGTTACCCGATTTGGGACATTGCGTGTCGGAAACAATGAAATTTTATTAGGGAATTAAAATTTAAATATTTCCAATGAACTTGCAGAAAAATAAAACGTTTTTGAGAATTTAATGAAACATTCCTATGCAAATAAAACGATCTTGGGTTCTAATGACCTTTTGCAAATAAAGATGAGCGTCCACCCCAAGAGTAAAGAGCTGAACGGGAGCTGGGCGACCCCAATTCCCACTTTATATGAAACTGCATACTTATGTCTTCACCGACAAAGAGAAATGAAATGTGTCAAAAAGAGCCGAAATGTTCTAGAGTCCCGAGCTGTGTCAAATGAGACAACTGCGTTATGCCGTTGTGCTCACTTAGCTCAGCTCTTTGTTGGTGGGGACGCAAGCACATTTGAGGCCGCTCAGCTCACCATCTCCAGCTCTTTACTCTTTTGCGGTGGGCGCTCGGGTTAAAGCTTTTTGTATTTATTACACAAGATAATTGTGATAAACTCTCACTAGTTATTTATAGGAGCTGGTATAATAAACCACTTATTAACCATTACATAATTGTTATTATCACAAACTAGCTGTCGACAGTGACTCCATCCGCGCGGTATTTAAAAAACTTAGTGAGTAGCCGTGTACGTAAAAGATTTCTGTGAAACTTACGAATATTGTAGACAAAGACTCCTTCAATTTCTATATTTGTTTTATACGTTGTTTTTTTACATAAGAAAAGGAAGCAAACGAGCGGCTGGATCACCGAGGTGATCTTCGAAGACCATGGACATTTGCATGTGACAACATTTGACCTATAGGTGAGTTGGAACCCTGACCGATTATTATTGAAAGTGATTGACATCGGCGACTGAGTGACAGCGACACTCTCTCCCACAATGTTTAGCGACACCGCTCACTTGCAGGAAACAAGACAAACATATATTTGTGTGAAGTCACGCAAAATACGTGCTAGTCGTGGAGTTGCGGAAAAATGGAGTCCATCATGGGTTGAACTAACAACTACTACTACCATATTTTAGTTTTAAATGTATAAAGTAATTTGATATCATTAAGTTTTAAGGTAAATTAAATAATGTGCAAGCGTCAGAGTTGGACTATAAGTATCAACCTAAACTGCTAGGTTTTATAGCGGAGAAATATTATAGGAGGGCAACACCGACTCTTCCTTCTATGCTAACATAAGACGCCCGCGCACTCTTATAATTTTGTTACTTTGTTTCCTAAATATAAATCTATTAAAGTCCGAGTTGTTTAATTTAGGTAAGGTAAGGTTCGACCCATGATGGGTTCCATTTTCCGCAACTCCACGACTAGCACGTATTTAGCGTGAATACACATATCTTTCTTTTTTATATTTTTGATACTAACAAGCAGATTATGACTTATTGTAAGTGGCATAGAATTCCTTGCTTTAATAACACTATGTAACACTATGTAAGTACAGTCTTGGATAAGCCAAAAACCTTCATAAGCGAGTCATTTTTTGTTCCGGACGAGCTACCTCCATAAGCGAGAAACTCGGATTAGAGAGAAACCTCTATAAGTGAGAAAAATATCACACTCCCTTGGACTCTCTCATCCAGGTTCAACTGAATTTCTTCAAACACTATTTAACTGTTATCTGTTAGAATATTTTACTTGGAATCCAAAGTACGTTCAATAAACTTTATAAAAATAAAAATAAGAAATACGGAAGCGCTAACAAAACATTGCATTCCATATAACAATCATAGCAGTTATTGTAGAGAAGTAAATAAATAAAACAGGGTATTGACCCGTAAAGAAAAACTCTGTCTAAAAAGTTTCCACCCACTAGAATATTAAGATCATTTTAATGTAACACATTTCTCAGTTTTAAAATTACCCTACTGCATGCCAAGTTTTTTTACTAGAAAAAACTACTAAGAAAACAGGACTTGGAGAAATGTGTTTTAATATTCTTAAATGGATTTACATAATCCACATCGGTAAATAAAAAAATGCAAAAAATATTTGATCGTCTGCGCAACCCATAACCTAATAATTATGAGAGAAAGTCGAGCATTAGGTATAGATTTCTTTTTTTTCTAAAATCGCATACTGAAAATAATATCCAAAATAATATGTAAAAAAAAAGGTTTAGGTTTCGTCCCATAATAGGCTCCATTTTCCGCAACTCCACGAATAGCGCGTATTTTGCTCGAATACACATCTTTGAACTTCTTCGCCGATATGTGCAGGTTGCATCACGATGTTTTCCTTCACCTGAGATCGTCTGGTACATATGAAAATCGAAAAACACATTGGTACATGGCGGAATTAGAACTATGGACCTGCGGTTTACAAGTCAAGAGCTTAACCCCTGAGCCACCGACGCTCATATTTTACATATAGAAACTGTATCATTTATTTATGTGTTAAGACAATATAACTTGTCAGATGGAAGGGAGGTTCTAATTGATAATTCGCGTTCGGCGGGCGTTGACCTCTAGTTCCGGGTTCGACACCCGACATCACACGTCACCGCCTTATCTGCAGTGGAAATTAATTTTCCTCTATCAGTTATCTTCTAGACGTTTTTATAAATTATTAGTGATAATGATAACAATGATTACTGCAATTAAAATTAGAAATAGGCTGGACGAAAAATGAGGGAATTTTCGTTGAGGATTAAAGTTTTCCCGTGGAAATGATTAGCGATAGCAAAAAAGGTCTTCAGTGTTTGTAGTCAAAATAGGATATGCAATAAGTTCCGGATTGTATGTAATTTGTGTGTGAGTACTTTATTTGATTAATACTATAAATGAGAAAGTTACGAAGTACGGATGTTTTTTTTTTTAAATTATCTCCGAAACGACTTAACGGATATGGCTCAAATTTTGCACAGATGTAGATCATAGTCTGGACGGACTAAAAGGCTTATAGCATAGCTGATGTTTTTTTTAATTCCGCGTAGAGTCGCGGGAAACAGCGAGTATGTTAATAGATTAAGGATTTTTTTAATCGATAGATCATTGATCCGCTAAGGGTTTTTATTAGTATAGGTGTGGAAACGTACGTCCATTGCTCCCGATGACCAGTCCCCTCTATTCAAACACCAGTTTTATCATCAGCAAGAAATTGGAAGCAAAAAAAGAGCGAAACACGACTTATCAATGTGGGTGTCAGTTCTTTGAACTGCTAAGACGTAGACAAAGATAAAAACAATGTAAATTGTGCTTTAGTGTCATGTAGTAAGGCTTAAAATTATATACAAAGTGTGTCAAAATATGGACTACATCCAGTTTTGTCGGGTTCGTGATGAACTATCCGATAATGGTTAAAGAATGTTCTAGTTGTGCACACCTTTACTGTATTACAAGTTTAGAGCAAATTACAGGTGTTATTATGAATTAAAGGTAAAAAGATGTGTAAAAAAAACCTTTTTAATCATTTTCCATCTAATGGCTTTCCTTTTTATTAACAGTCATTTATTGCAAATGATTTCATGAATGAGAGATAATTTTTTTTACGCTTTTTAGATTCAATAGTTAAATATAAAAATCGACTGAAATTGTAAATAAAGAATCGTTTATTTTCGTCTGTAATCTTTTTTACTTAAAATTGATCAACTTTTTTATAAAAAGTAACCTTAATACAAGATGGATTAGGCAAATATTTGTTTGACGCGAAAGTTATTGTTTTTAATTTTGTTTATTGCTCTGTATATTTATTATATTATCTGTATCAACATTGATTTAATTTGTTTGAAATGTTTTGTTTTTTAATATGTTAATGGCACTATTCTCGACGTGTTAAAATAAAATTGATGTTTTTGTCTCCATTTATTGTTGGAAAAAAAGCTTTTTTGTTAGTCGACGTTTCCGTTCATTTAGATAAAAGACTATTTTCGAATGCGGCCAAAATGTCTATAATTTAGATTTTAAAACAAATCTTTTTTAAAAAACAGTTTTTTCAAACTTTTTCTTTACATTTCGATTTCTTTTCTGCACTATCTACGATTTTTAGTCTTCTTTGGTCTTTTATTTCGTATTCATTTAATTTTATTGTCTTAATTAAGTAAATATATCAAGAATTAGTTTATCAATCGAGTGATCATTGAACTTTTCTACATGAATTATCTATCTAGGTTATGAGTAGAAAGTCTATGGTCATATAGACATTTGAAACACTAAAAAATACTCCTATTTTGAGTCCTCATTCCATTAAAACACTTCTCCTAATTAAATACTAACAAGCAAATGAAAAATTCGACCGCCAACGTAGCTTTTGAACGATCTTATCATACTGCCAATCTTTTATCTTTTTTTCTTTTATCTTTTAAATAGTCCCAAAAGATACGGACTGACAGTACACCATTCAGCAGCTTGAAGGATTGGTAATTGAATTGGTATCTGCAGCGGTATCTCGCCGCAGTCTCCATACAATTACTACACTTTGAGACCGGATGTCTCACAGGTTTACCCTAATATTGGACACACATATTTTATATAAGACCACGTATATATCAACATAAAATAATTCAGAAGAATAATAATCATATTAAATAAAACATTTAATATTGCTAGAAGAAGAAAAATTAATAATAAACTCTATACCTTATATAAACACCCCTTAGGTGGTGGGTTCTATGTCCCTCGGTGGGCACATATACTGAGCTGGTGACGATGACCTTAAACGGCGACCCCCAGGAAGGTATTTGTGTTCACTCTAATGGGTTGAAAATTAACTGAAAAACTGAAAGTCTCGTTAAAGCGGCCATTAACAAAATAAGGTATAACTAAATAAGGAGTATTATTATAAGCGATCGGTGTAAGTAAAAAGTTAATGAGTGCACATTAAGTTTGCACACAGCTCGGCCTGCGCCTGCGCCGAAACCGCTCTGGTTATCGACCCCGGACTGGTCGCGGCCACTTTCCGAAGGCCTTATATGTAGGGCTGCCAACATTTAAAAATACACTGACAGCAGAAAGACGATCAGATATTTAACAATTCTCGATTGCTTTGGTAACGACCAAAAACAAAAACATATCACCTTGATCTGACGACTTTGATGTGAAACCCGTAGTCCAAATAAGCAGTATTTAAATATTTAATGTACGGGTCGAAGTTAATGAGGTGTCAACCCTATTGACATGTCCTGCACTGGTTGGCAAGACATGGTTATAATGGCATTGCCAGAAGTTTCGTCCCGCGCCCTGTCGCCATGCACATTCACCAACTTTTACATTCCACTTATTCGCTAGTTATTTGCCGCGGCTTCGCTCGTTTTTTTATTTCATCTCTGCAGAGCACTGTTCCTTCTACGTTTAATGATTAAAAAAAATAATATTAATAAATAAATTATAAGAAAATCAATAAATATTGTTACAACAATTTAGAAATAAAACCTTAGAAATAAAAATAATCGCAATAAGGTTCATATATGGTGGAACAGAAAAGAGGTTGTATGTAATAAAATAAATTCTTCCATCGTGTGAAATCGTTAAAGCAAATATTTCAACAATCCAGTCCAGTGAGCCTGATCCAGTTATAGCTAATAAGAAATCGTTTCATAAAAACTCAGCTATAACTTCCTGCCTTAGAAACCTTAATTTCTCAATGTCTTTACATGATGCTAAGACAAGTATGACTCTTTTTACTTACATATTTGTAACTTGTTATTACAAACAACCATATCAGTAACAAGTCTATTTTTATCATATACTAGCTATCGCCCGCGAATCCGTCCGTCCAAAAAACAAACAATTAAATAGTGTTCGTCTCAACGATCAAACATCAAGCACCGGGTTGCCTCTCGCCTTGGCCGCCCCGTCCAGCAGAGCTGCCGTGTGCGTGTCATCTGCAAACTGCCCACATAGTCGCCCGCCCGGAGACTTCCCAGGATCTTCGTCTCAACGATCATGGCTTTGGACAGAGCCGAGCAGAGAGCAGTGCGTGATCTTAGAAGCGCACATCCAATGGAACCAGGCCAAGAATGTGTAGAACGTGTCCAAATAGCCTATGTGGTCTTCCAAACTATGTACTACATCTGTGTAAAATTTCATCAAGAACAGTTGAGCCGTTTTAGAGATATCTTTAAATAAACATCTATCCATACATTTATCAAAATTCGACAATGTATCATCAATATTTTTTTGTACTAAATTAAATAACTTTTAAGCTAAAACATCTTTTAATTAACCTCAATCATTAATAATGTTCTTTTTATATTCTGTCCACTTTCGTTAAGACACCGGTTTATTTACAAATGGACAAGTGTAAAATATAAAACATAAAAGCCCTACATTTGTGTTATCGCACAAATAAAGATATTACCCGCAGCCGAATTTAACGAAAACAATATTGTTGCCACATATTTTAAATGTTCTCAGAATATCTGATACTGGCTGTTGCTCGCGACTTCGTCTGTGTGGAGTTAAAAAATATACCCTACGTTACTCGGGGATAATGTAGCATTTAAACGGTGAAAGATTATTTGAAATCAGCCTAGTTTTTGAGTTATTTCAATACATACAAAAATATAAAGTTTCTCTCTTTGTTATATTTGTATAGATATAACATAGTTTAAACCTACCTGTAACGTTCCAGTCCTTATGGTATATTCTGGGTCACTACCCCACGTATATATTCGTATGCAACACGCTCACCGCATCTTGTACGAAGTGACCTGTCACCACTGACATATGGTGTGATAGTCGGGAGACCCAGAGACACAGACCATAGCCAATACACCACACTATAGGACGCTCGAGTTTTGTAAACATCGTTTCTTCCTATATTCTTAGGAATAACCTTGTGTTCGTCGATTCGAATCCACGGCCACCGACGATAGGACCAAGTCCAACGCGAAATCTTATGTCGAAACCATCACTGGTAAAAAACTATATCTTAAAATCTGTTTACGTCAATAAAAATGGGATAATGATCTAAAATGCTTAGTAGGTAAACCATGGTGTAGACTGGCAGGAGACAGGGCTAGTGGCTAGCAGAGGAGGTTTTTACCGCGTCGGCAGTCCTTACAAATAAATTAAATTAATAAAAAAAAAGAAGAAATGAAAAGCTTCGCTTCACTATATTAAGTACTTCTTAACTTATCCGGCAACTTTGTATAGTGAAATGTGTTTTTTTAAGTATTTAATAGTGGGACTTTCAGTAAATTGGTGTCCAACAAGTTTTTTTTTTAAATATTAAACAGTTGTCACTTGATATTGCATGAATTAAGTGCACTTTCGAATCGACGAGAAATAAAACACGTAATTTTAAATAGCTTTATAGTTCTTGGAAATGTTGGTGACAGACATCAATTTAATATCAAATAATAAAAAAAATATACATTTTTAAATTAATACGATCTTCACAAAAGAAAAGGAGGACTTAATAATAAACGTCCCATTGTAATATAATACAATATAATTTTATACAACCTAATTCAAAATGGAATCTATTAACACGTTCGCTGAGGCAATGATTTTTCTATTTTTCCATTCCTGTGATACAAGTCGTTACCGACCGCGTACTACTTTATACATTGCATTAGTAAGACTTGTACAAGGTATTTTAGACCACGTTTCGCAGCGAATGTGTTAAGCGAAAATTGTTTCGGAAGCTGGATTGTTTTGTAAATTTATGTCGTTATTTAAACAACAATTATAAAACAATTAATCATTGTACAAAGCAACAATAATAAGACAGTTTTTAATTATCTGATAATTGTAATTAATCCATCTGAGTACTCGAACATAAATCACAGGACGTCAGTTGGTTCGCGTGTCGCTGATCAATTTGCTGTGACGGATGTCGGATCTTGTCGGAACTTGTCGGAAATTTCCAGCTGTCATGGCTGGCGACGTTGGGGACCAGAAATAGCTGAAGAAGATGAGATCAGTGGTGTAATATTTTCGTTGGGAGTTCCTTAACCCGGCCGTGGGTGGCTGTTACTCCGGTTCCCGGGTTACCACTGTGACTTTCGACTTGATGAAAATATAGAATTGATAATAAAATGAATGTAGTTAATTCATGATTTAAATACATAGTAGTCGTATAAATTCCGAATAATTAATGAATAAAGGTTTCTGGGTATTGCATAGAAACTGTAATAATATCGATTCGGTAATAATAAGTGATAATTTCCTTGAGGTGCGAGTCTGCAATCGCCTTGATTTGAACCTTCTACCATTAATTAGAGGTGATATAAAAGGCGTATTTCCCAAAATGTTCACCTTTTCAAGGCTGATCGCTGTAAAACCACGCTGTACCTTTTACTACTCATATACAAATATGGCATCAATGTCATTGAGTACAAATTTACGGAATTTACAAATATTGTATTTTTTTAACTGAAGTATTTATTTCAAGAATATTTTATGTTTTTAATGTAGCTATTTTATACTTGAAATACGACGTAAAAATATAAAAAAACACATATGTTATGTATTGAAATTACAAAAATTTCCGAGTTCCATAGTTTAAGTGGTCGCATCACGAAGCTTTCTAATCCGCGATGAGCTAACACAGGGAGTTATTCCCGACGTTCGCTTTAGCCGACTTTTCTTCACGACTGCCTCTCACGTCACGTCACCCCCCTACCGGATAAATCTTCCTCGTCTAACGTAATCAACGTTAGAAACAATGACACGACAGAATAGTCAAACAATACACGCTAATATATACTCTATTACGGTGTATTAAAGTTGATAATTGTATATATTTATCGAGCAAAAGTTTTAGTAATTAAAAGCTGATACGGTTAGAGTCATGTGAATCGTTTTTGCCGACATTCTTTCGAGCTTTTAGAGTTCCGACAGCATTTGATTTGTGTAGTTTCGACTGTGGGTGGATTTTAATTTCGGCTGTTTCTAGTCGGGATTGAGAACAAGTTGGATAGTTTTTTCATTTTATCATTATTTTATCATTATAATTTTAAATATGACTACAGATTATTATGTTATTGAACTTTAATTTAATTTACGAAAAAATGTATTAAGTACTGCGATAAAAGGACCAATAAGTCGTCGATTATACGATACTGGAGGACACTCGGAACTAAATAAAATAGACCAGGGGTCTCATTGGACCAATTTGTATCATCAGAAGTACCAGGAACAAGGATGTTCTGTATTTTGGATAATATTATATGAATGTACCAGTACCAAACGTAGAAAGGACAACAGTAATAACGCTGATTCTCGTTTCTGAATAAATCTGTGAAATTAGTCTCTTCACTTAAGTCTTTGGTGACAATTTTGCCTTAAAGTTTGCAGTTTTTCGACCGGTTTTTTTTTTCTTTAACTTAATTACAATCAAAATTTCCGTTCGCAAATTTTTAAATCATAAAACAAACTTTAATTAATGCAGAGATATTAACGGACAGCGAGATCGAAAAATCTGCAACCATGATTGATGGACACGGAGTCAACAGAATTACATTCATCCTTCTCTTTTATATGCGATTGGAAAAAGTAAGGTTGTTTTTTGCGATTACTCTTTCACTGCATAATTCAAGTGCTCTGATTTAAGGTATTGGGAGCACACCGGCAATTATTTATGTGTGCCGCGGCGCGGTTGCCATGGCAACCGGTTCGCGCCAAATTAATTGAGAATTGAGGTTTTTAAACATTGTTATATGGAAAAGTCGAAAGTTCTGTTACCCTCTGATTTAAAAAAAAAGTTACAATTGGTAAATATACACTTGATGTTATGATTTATGATGAAGTAGCGATCGCCCGTGACTACGTCCGAGCGGAATTTAAAAAACATAAAATTGTTATTTAGTTAGCAATTACAGTCTAACCTGAATAAGCGAGTATTGGATAAGCAAGAAACCTCTATAAGCGAGAATCGTTCTCTGGTCTCGACGACCTACCTCCATAAGCGAGAAACTCGGATTAGAGAGAAACCTCTATAAGTGAGACAAATATCGCGGTCCCTCCGACTCTCGGGTTCGATTGTATTACCCGTTTATCTCAATATTTAAGATACGACGAATGCTTCTCACAAAACATATTGTTCCTTCAGGATAGTTTCCCGAACATGAACAAGAGAACTCTAGTATTTCGATTTTAATTCATTGTTTATTCAGACGAAGCTGCGGGCGACAAGTATAACAATATATCGTTATACAATCATGCCAAGTGCGCTCGATATCAACCCAGATATATAGTTAGGCTTTCACTGATGCAAACATGTGGTCACACTCTGCTCGCTCGCATCCTCTACAATTAAAATAAGTTTATCTCGCACGTACAGCTGATATCCGATCGGGCACAGAGCAGCAAATAGAGCGTACAAGCCGCCGTCACTTTACCTGTTAAACAAACATACATAAGTGTCGCTTAGATTTAAGTGGTTATCATTTAGGCGGCCTTTACACAGAGGATCAAGAAGACATGCATACTAATACTAATTTTTATACTATTTTCTTAATATACAGTAACTAACAAAACTAACAAATCTGTAATTTAATATGTACATATTAGATTGTAGTTCACATATATTATACTAGCTGTTGCTCGCGACTTCGTTCGCGTGGAATTAAACAATATAGCCTGTTATTCGGGGATAATGTAGCTTTCTATGAGTGAAAGAATTTTTGAAATCGACTTAGTAGTTCTTGAGTTATTTCAATACATACAAAAATACAAAGTTTCTCTCTTTATAATATTAGTATAGATATAACTTATGTTGTGTAAAGGGAAATAAAGATATCTTTATCTTTATAATTTTGGTTATTTTAATTTTTTTTTCACTACAAATCGATAATAACAGGAAATCAGGTAAAAGACAAAGGCAACAGGCATAACAGTATTTGACATTTGACATGTGTACAAATTATTACAAATATTAAGAAATAACAATAACAAAAAATACCTAAATTATACAGTTTATCTATTGTACTACAATGTTATTCAAAAAAATACATCTTTTGTTGTTCAATAACGGTATGTCATACGACCAAAATTAAGAAAAAAATGTTTTAACTGTAAATATTTCACGATTGATTTAATAATTACGCGTGGCCATTGTTGTTTTCATTTTGATAAATACTAAATCATTATCATCATCATCTGTGGCACTACAGCCACGGGTGGGCCTGGGCCAGGTCCAGTAAATTTCTCCATGTCTCTTACTCCAGTATAAATACTAAATAGTACTTACTTTAATATTATTTTTTTTATAATACAATGTAGCAAACGGGCTAGTGGCCACTAGGATTCGCTGAAAAATCTGAAGCGAACCTCGCCTTGTTGCTTGTTGCCTACCCTTACTCTACGGAGGAGGAAACACACAGAAAAAGGATAATACCTCTTCCTATGCGTCCCCTCCCCCGCCAATACTCTCTTCCCTATCCCATAATTTCCTTTGAAATGATAGGAAGAGAAACTAGGCCAAAATTAGGCCTCCGGCACCACACTCCTCAGACTAAACACGGAATAGCTTCCATTTGACGCCTGTCTTCTGTGTGGTCGTGGTATTTCACC
>QDHC01002438.1:315604-334253 GCA_013186455.1 Papilio dardanus tibullus
TTTAAATTCACGCGGATGAAGTCGCGGACAACAGCTAGTTATTAGATAAATCTCTAGTTCCCCTACAAATCTAAACGAAGCATCCGCTACAATAAGCATTTGCAATTAGCGACCCCACTAAACTAATCCTTCTAAACCTCTAACCCTTTGCAGAGTTGTAAAATAAAAATTGTACGGAACTGTAGGACCACGTCTCGCGCTTGGCCACAATTTAACGACCGCCTTCGGTCAACACGATGATCCAATTAATAATAATAATGCGGTGGAGCAAAAACAACGTTACGATGTGCGATTTTCGGGGCGAAATCAGCGCAAACAGATCGCTACAGAGAGGTCGATGAACCGACGAACTGGTCCAAAGTAATCTGGCCAAAAAAGCCCTTCGAGGCAAGGGCTGGCTGCGCAACGGTTAAATTTCTCTCTGATCGTTTTGTACAACGGTGCGAATTGTCGAACATCGTATGTATCGATTACTTTTTTTTGCTTTCTCTATACTCGACGAGCTTTTTATTAACAACATGTAAGACGCGTGTTGTATATGATAAATGTCGTTAATTTCTCTGAGAAACGACTGGTTCTGACATTTATACGAATACAAAAATTTGTTGCAAACTTTAAAGAGTCTTATGGTCGAATTAATTTGTAGTATTTACGACGGCATGTTCAACGTCACTCAAATTTAAGCGTCGTTTAAAATTTCAGAGGTGTCAAGATTAAACGAGATCGCCCTAGAATTTGGCCGTTGGTGTGTCTTTTTAATTAACAAGTAAACTAATTGATGTTTCGTCCTTTTTCCCACACTTTCTCCTTCAAATACACCCTTAATATTTTTCTAACGGCTTAGACACAAGGCTTTAATCCATAACGTGTTCTTGAACTTCCTTTAAGCTCTGCTTTCTTCTTGTATTTTAATGAGTATATTAACATATATTAGACGTTTTAGAATATATTAAAATTTACATACGCGGTGGATACAAATGGGTTAACCCAGGAAGCAATGGATTGGAAACTAGGGATAACGTTTTTAAATATGCTGTTTTTCCGTTATACGAGTTCATTTTAAAAATAATGCTTGTTAAAGAAATACAGTCGAACCTGGGTAAGCGATAGTCCAAGGGACCGTGATGCTTATTTTACTTATAGAGGTTTCTCTCTAATCCGCATTCCTCGCTTATGGAGGTAGCTCGTCGGGACCAGTGAATGACTCTAGCTTATGAAGATTTCTCGTTTATCCAGGTCTCGGTTATCAATGTTTGACTGTATTACGTATAATAAAAGGCTGGCAACGCATTCGCAGTTCCTCTAGTGTTGGGAATGTCTATGGGCGTTGTTGACCACCTTGGCGTTCCCACCGCTCGTTTACCCCCATCTATATCTACACTAATATTATAAAGAGAGAAACTTTGTATTTTTGTATTTTTGTTTGTATTGAAATAACTCAAGAACTGCTCGGCCGATTTCAAAAAATCTTTCACCATTAGAAAGATACATTATCCCCGAGTAACATAGGCTATATTATTCAATTCCACGCGGACGAAGTCGCGCACAACAGCTAGTGTCACATAAAATATCATTTGTATTTTGCGTGACTTCATACATATCTTTGAATTTCTTCACCGATATGTGCACACATCGCGATGTTGTCCTTCACCGTAAAAGCGTCGGGTAAATATGTACATATGAAAAAAAGACATTGGTACATGGCGGGATTCGAACTCGGGACCTGTTGTAATTCTTATTCAATAGAAAGCTGGGTATTAATTTAATTAATATCTATTAGATATAAAGAAAAGCTTCTTATTGTTCGAGCCGGCTGCCGGAAGACTCGGCACTGATGTAATAATATGAAAAGAAAAATCGAGAGAAGCAATCAGTTTTGGATCATTACACATTTTTCTTGAATGCCTTTCCTTGAGATAATAATAAATCATTATTATTACGAACATAATGATTTGAATTTTCTTGTTCCTGTATTTGACAGACTTTCTCAATACTAGAACAGTAATAAAAACATTTTTATTAAAATCTCAAATAATTAGCTTAAATTTTTATTTACAGATTATAGTATATAATAATTATAGTATATAATACTATAATCTGTAATTTAAAAAAAAACAATAAAAAATATTATATATAAAAAATAGTGCACCACCAGCTGCGGAATCCGATGACTCAAGCAACCAGTGGTCAGGGTTGCAGAGAAAGGAACCTCCTCACTATGCGTGCGGTCTCCAAAATAACTGCCTTTTGTATCGGGCCTTTAATCTAACTGTTGAGCGAGAGCTTCTGAAGATGTTGGTCGAAGCTCTTCGCTATTTAATTAGAAGCATAAATTAATCTTAACAAAAACCGTATTAAAATTTATTTAGTTTAAATATTAATATCGATAAAAAATGTAATTGTTTGTCTTACTTATTTTGAGCTAAGTTTCTAAAATGTACTTAGCATTTTTTTGCTATGGCAAACCTTTTGTCAACACACCACTGTAGGTATTTCAGTACTAGAGAAAAGAATGTAAATGTTAAGTTACCTAGGAACACTAATTACCTTTAAATAACATTATCACAAAAAAACCCCAGTAAATATTTCTCAGGTTCCATTGTAAGTTCGGCGCAGAGAAGCATAAATTAAACTTTAAAAAAATTCAGTATTAAAATTTCACCTGTCGCGGCCATGTCAAGGAGCGGGATAATAACGATATTATACCAGAACTCGGTATCGGTACGGGGAACCGGTCCGTACCGGTCCTCAATGGACGTACGTCCTGTGGGTGCGCCGCACTTTGGTACAATATAATGCAAACTTTATTTTAGCTCGCAAATTCGCACGAAGAGCACCACAGAATTTTAGCTATCGCTGCACCGTAAAAGGTTATTATGAAGCACACCGGTCCTCTATCCGCAACGGGATTAAGCTTAGACGTGATTAGCACATAACCACGAGCCCGCAAAATTTTTGAATTTCATAATACACGAAAGCAAAAAGCGACATGCACCGTGCAATTAAGAAATATGCGAGTCGACGACGCATTTTCTTCAATATTCAACCAAATATGGCTTATAATATGCTATGCTTCTTGTTTTTTTCTTGATGAAAATTATTTTCGATCGCGTTGCTCCGTTTTACGTCATTAAACAGTGCTCTTTCAGTCCATTTAAGCAATTGAACTCATTACGTGGAATCATTTGCGATTTTTCTTCCGCCCGTCAACAGCCGACGTGTTTCGCTTATAATTAACTTTAATTAGAACTGTTTTTATAATCAAAATGGACAAAAATATATAACATGTTGTATACTTTCAGACTGTATACATACTGCGTAAAACGACGTCGCGGCGTATACTTCTTTCTGGAACATATTGTACTATAACCATACGGCTTTTGGAGAACGGAGATTTCGCTTTGACGTAAGTCCGTTTTTATCGCGAACTCGGTTTAATGAAGCCGTAAGGTAACTGTATTCATTTCCTGGAGGTCCTCACGAGATAGGATGCGCCTTGTGCGAGGATCCTAAATCAATGTAGTGTATTTTTGTATGTGAATAAATCATTTTTTTTTAATTTAAGTCTATGTATAGTATTTCTAAATCTAATCTATATCTGTATGTAAGGTCGTACTATCGTATGACATACGGTATCAAGATATAGTGATGATATAAATGATAGTATTGATATCACAACAATGATGTACAATTTACTGACACTTTCGAGTCTCCTCGGAGTTATGGACAATAATTTTACACCTTCGCTATTGCTACAAAAAGTTTTGTCTTAGCTTTCAATATTCTCACCAAAATAAACTCAAAACTAAAATACATTTTGTATAGAAATAGATCAGCTTTATTATTTTTCTATGCAATGACGAACGTAATGACGAAAGGGCCTTTGCAAAATATCTGCGCTTATTTCAATAAGCAATAAGCAGAGCAAAGGATCTATTCGGAATGGTAATCGTAAGGAAATATGTTTTACTTGTCCTTTGTTTTCTTTTTTAATGATTTTTAGCATGTAATTGTTCTTGCTCACAGCATTCATCTGAATCTGAGGATTATTATTATTTAATTAATTACAGTTGAGCGTTTTTTATTATTGAAGTAGGAGATAATTATTTCTCATTTTTTTCTTATGAACAAAAAATCGGGCATCGCCTCTGATACAATCGGGTCGAGGGCAAAAAATGCGACGTTTTTTTCACATTTCCCATGCAAGTCGCGTACTCCATAAATATGGTATACCGTATGCTCTTGACTCTTGAGTGTTTAAAAATAAAATATTTTTTTAATGTCGATTTCGTCCCTTGACTCCAGAAACGAGTTTTAATGTTATGTCTTGATGTAGACTTAATTTTGTCACTATCGATGTCTATATTTCTAACATAACCTCAAATATAATTTCACCTTTTGTATTGACATTATTTATTTTCTGAAACATTAAAGTTGATATCTTCCGTCACTTCCCGATCTGATTTTAGTCCACTTTCTCTTCCTACCTTTTAAGGAAATAATGGCAAAGGGAAGTGGATATGACGGGGGAGGGCACGTCGAGGAAGAAGAATTATCCCCTTACTGTGCGTCTCCGCCTCCGTAGATTAATGGTAAGGAACGCATCTGCAATTGCAAATCTATGAGCATCAGTCGCATCGCTATTTCAGCGACTTTTCATGGCCACTTGCTCGTTTGCCACTAAATAATATTAAAACAAAAACTTTCTTCCGTCACTTAATAATCACTAAATGCGCTGCACTGCAATGAGACGTCTCTGTGTATGGCAGTAGCCAAGCCAATATAATTTTGTTCCCGTGGTACCCTGCAGTTTTCTTGTTATATCTCATAGGGGGCATTACTCCGGGTACCTCATTTGATCTGGAGCGTTCTCGAAACATATTTTATTTTTTAGCAGCCTCGAGTCGTACGAGTTTGGGCAGTCACTCACCGCACCGGCGGGCCCGACGCTACGTGAATGTAAAGATAATGGAAGTGGCTACAACCATATTCAGTTTGTATAAAAATAAATTTAATTACACGAGACTAAACGAGAAGTCTTCGGTAGTTTAAAATAAAAAAATGGTCCTTGATTTTCTTTAAAAGTCTGGTTTTCCACATGTAAGATATGTAGTCTGCTACGAATTAAAGATATTTCTCTCTTAGTGACTTAATGAACTATAAATTTAAAAAATATATATATACTAAGAAATGGACTTCAAAATAATGATGTGAACAATCTAAGTCTTTTGAAACTACCGATTGATAAATCCGACCTCCACGATTAGATGCATTAGCCTTGAATTAGTCGGTAACTTTATCGGATAACGCGGTCCGGTTATCTGGGTACCTGGAGATAGTGACGAATGTGCCTTTAAGATTGCCTTAATTCTCACGTGAAACGTCGCATATCCTAAATTATTCAACCCATATTAATTGCCTAAATTAAGAGTTCTTTAGATTTTAGATTAACTTCTAAGGAACGATAAAATATTGCCTAAGTTAAAAGTAGAAAGAAACGGCATTGTCCTGTGAGAATTTCTTCTGTACTTCATGTGTCTTCTTTAATCCTTGTGAAGTTACTTTTAACAAGTCTAGTCATCTCTAATGTTTTTCATTCCTCTTATTTAATGTTTTTGTTTTTAAAATATGTGTATGAAAATAATATGCATCAATCACTTCCAGTACGAAAGTTCCTTAGTTCATTGAATACGCTTTGCAATTTTGACTTCACGTAATTGCAATGGACTGGCGACTTGAAAATTTTCGAGCATAAACAAAAATAATAAGTAGGAATCTGTAATTGGAATATCGAGAGACATTATCAGAATAAAGCGGAAAGCGATCACCAAAAAGGTCAATAAACTTTAATTATAAGTGACATTTAACCTAATTGGGGTAGTCATAAACAATATCAAATACAGTCCAAACCTGGTTAAACGAGAGTCATTGTCTGGTTCAACAGGACTACCTCCATAAGCGGGAAAATCAAATTAGAGGCAGACCCCTATAAGCGAGACAAAAGTCGCGGTCCCTGGTACTCTCGGCTATCCAGGTCCCGATAGTTTCAATAAGTTATCTAAATACCAAATATCGTTACCATAGCAACGAAGAGCATTCTTCTGCAGATTATAATATCGTAAATTACAAAAGCCTTCGTGTTTTCAACTTAAAAGGAAGCGACCGGATAGTGATCGCTTAATAACACATTGTCAAAACTGAGGCAGGCTTTCCGTGCGAGCGGGCAATTTGACTAAAGCATGCTCTACGGACATTTTTGGCAATTTCTGACACGAAGTTAAACTGTGATTGAGGCCATTCACTTCTTATTAATTAGATTAATTAAACAAGTCATTCGATGTAAATACTTAATACCAGTTTTTCGGCACACCAAGGGTCTACCCAAAGTATCTTTCGATTGGCGATATTACTGACAGAATCGACAAAATATATGGAACTGACAATGACATTCGATAAGTAATTCTTGTCAAGTGTGAGATATCGAACGTCATTGTCAATTTCTATACATTTTTTATGTTCGCTATCATATCACTTTGTATGTTACTTTGGTTAATCCAGGTTTTCATCCACCGTCTTCTCAGTCCTGTCTTGTACACTCAGAGTCCGTATTTGACTGCTTAAGTATCCATTAAGTGACGCTAAGACAATTTAAAACAAGACTAATATACAATTTTTTACATTATATGACATAAATATGCCGATGACGTTGACGGATCACTACTACGAGTGAAGGTAGGTGAATCACTCACGTGATTTGATCACTATTTTAGCACACATCTAATATACACCTTAATACTTAAGGCATAAGAGTTAAAATCGCTTTCAACAACTACACACGTTTAATAGAACGACCAGTTTATTTTGTGGTGTAGACCCTGCGTTGTATAGTAAAAATGTATTGTAGACGGGTCAATGGTCTGGTTTTGATATGAGTGATAATTTACCCAACCCTAAATCAATAGCTGTATCTATTGCTGCATTATTGTTGGATCACGTGCCGCGTCAAGTTAACGTATCTATTTAGGCATCTATTACGTAGAAAAAAGGTACGATTATCCTAAAGTGTAGAAACTTTTTAGACGATTAAAACTAACACTTTAAAGCAAATAAAGCGATACGAAAAGAAACTTAATACATAATTAGATTTGATTTGAGTAATCATACTAATACAGATTATAATTCCGAAAGTTTGGATGTATAAATGGATGTTTATTGGAAGATGTCTCCGAAACTGAATGGATTTCGATGAGATTTTGCACAGATTTAGAACATAATTTGGAAGAAAATATAAGCTACTAAATATTGTGCGCGACTTCCTGCCCGCGGAATTAAATAATATAGCCTATGTTACTCGGGGATGTAGCTTTCTAATGGTGAAAGAATTTTTGAAATCGGCCCAGTAGTTCTTGAGTTATTTCAATACAAACAAAAATACAAAGTTTCTCTCTTTATAATATTAGTATAGATTAAGTTTATTATTTCAGGCAGACGAAGTCGCTGGCGACAGCTAGTTAGATAATAACGTTATTTATAAAGCGAATGAAAATTCAGCACAATGTAAACAATAGTTTTGTCAGTATTACATAGAACAGTGTGCAGTTGTACAATAGAATGCGATCAATGGGAAGATTGATTAATGGAAACTCACCCTAATCCTGCTGAAGACGGACGAATTAATCGCTGTTTGATACATTGTAGCACAGATAATACAATACTATATTATAGTACAGATACCCCATCCCGTACAAAGGATCATCTGCAATACTGGCAATTCAACTAGCTATCAAACACATCACCCAAAAAAGCTCAAAAGAAAGAGTAAATAGATCCTTTAAAAACATAGTGTTTAATTAGCTAGTATGAATTTGTAAAAGTTGGCAGTATTTCATCAAATACTACCACAGATAAGAAAATACTATACTAAAGATTAAATAATAAAAAAATTATAGGATGGGACTGCATGACATTCGTATGTAGCTGTTATAAAAATATTCGTAGCATGTTACAATATGTTAGTTTTTATAAAAAAAAACTATTTCCTTTTACCTATAAGGAAATGATGGGACGGGAAAATGGATTAAAATTAGGTCTCCGGCACCATACTCATCAGACGAAACACGGAATTGCGAAAGTGTTAAAGCTGGCTCCACTGTTAAAAACTAGTAACTGTAACGTCTAAGTATAATGTACAATTACAATTGTTATTTTGAAGTCGGTGTTATCAAACATATAGATTACAGACGAATTGAGAACCGTCTTCGGTAAAAAAATTACAGGGACAAAAATATAAATTATAACTGTAATCTATAACGCATTTCAACCGTTTATTAAATTAATAAATCAGCTTATTTCATAATTTTATAAAATAATTGCAAGCTCAGATTGTCTTGTTTTTAATAATTTCGCTGATAATGCTTACGAATTATAAAAACGAGGCTATAACATTATTGCTAAATTGCCTACTATTGTAAAAGTAAGCAATTTACAGGTGCCATATTTAAAACAAATATCTAAAGGTGCGATTCCACTTCAATATTGCGAAATGACTTATTTATTTCTCGATTTTTAATTACTGATTCCGGTGAAGGAAAACATCATGATGCAACCTGGACATATCGGTGAAGAAATTTAAAGATATGTGTTAAGTCCACCAACCCACACTGGGCCAGCGTGCTTGACTATGGCCTAATCACCGCCTTAGGGTAGGTTCCGAGCCCCTCGATGGGGACGTAGATTGAGCTGGTGATGATGAATTACCCATAAATGATGTCTTTCCACGGAACGTCTAACGCAGAATTACGCGTAGTGGAAACGCATAGTAACATTGCAAAAAACTTTAATTTGCTAAAATCAGCAATAGCAGTTGTTGCAATATTTTTGCAGAAAATAATAATGAATTGTTAAACTTTCTTATGTAAGTAAATAATAACTTCAACGATAGAATGTGGGTGGAAACTAAAGTTGTGATACAATAAACTATCGTATTTATTACAATAACAAAAGGGGAAGTGTACGAAGTTTTTTTAGCAAAGGACCACCATAAATCTTAACACAGGGTGTATTCTTATGCTAATTCGTGTATCAGAATTTCTCCCTTAATATCAAAGCTTTATATCAAATTACGATAGTATTATGTTATGGGACCGCCTTGAAATATAATTAAAATGATTAGAACTGTAATATAGAAATAAACTAGCGAACCGCCCCGGCTTCGCACGTGAGCAAATCGGTATAATTCTAATACTAAATATTGCAGCGTTTGCAATGTAAACGCTAAAAATGTGTTAATTTTGATATCTCACACGTGACAAGCACTTATGTCATTGTCAGTTTCATGCATTTTTGTCGATTTCATCAGCTGTACGCCAGTCGAAAGATACTTTGGGTGACCCCCTGATCTTGTTTAAAGACGTAAGTTTGAAAACTAGATTTAACATAGAACTAAATTTGGACGCACTAATTGACGCAGATGTACATAGCAACTGTCAGAAAAGGTCTAATGTGATGCCCACGCTGCCTGACTCACAGTAGTCAGTAGTCAGTGGGTCAAATGTTAATACCGGAATTTGCAGTATGTTAGTACTCAAATGAACGTCTACAGCTCGTAAAAGGTTAACTCTTGACCAAAACTAGGTATGTCTAACGAAGATCATAAAGACTTGTACCCACCAAGATAGTATTTTAGTCGAGTAGCAAATAGCAAGTATCCGTACAAAGGATTTACTAATCTACTCAACTAAAATGTTGCTGTTCGGACACGTTTAGTTACTAAATTACTATCCTAGCGCGTAGATTTAGGCTTAAACGAGTCCGAACAGAAATAATTCCTTTGTTCGGATAAATACTACTTGCTACTCGACTAGAATACTGTCCTGGTGGGAACAAGGCTTAAGGCTAAGTGAATTACGGGTTGCTCTTCATTCCTATTTGAATTAAAATGTGGTAATTACTATTTTACTGATTAGGGTATTGGTATAATTTACATTTATGCTGTTTTTATTATAAAATGTTCGAGATGTTTAAGCAAAAATGTAGGTACAAACATTACGTAATAGAGGCAGATCCCAAAGGAGGCAGCCCTCACTTTTATCCACAAGCTTAATTGATATAAGATTAGATAGTACTTGTATGTACTATAAGCTAATGGGAATTAGTTATTATGTCCAGTTGGGCAGTTTGGGCAGTTTTCAGTAATATTTACTCTAACTTTAGCGCGTGATTGCTCGTAACTGCCCATCTGGACAGGATAACTAATGCCCATTCGCTTATAGTACATACGAGTACTATCTAATCATATATAAATTAAGCTTGTAGACACAAGTGAGGTCTGCCGCTTTTTGGATCCCGATCCATAACAATTAGTGGTTACGAATTCAAATATTTTCAAGCGACCTCGTTAAAAATATGATGGCTAATATGCTACATATTGTTGTCTCGTTTTTTTTTCTAATAAATCATAAACATTTTGTCAAATTTCTGAAATCTCACTCAACCGCAGGGCAATGACACGTATTAAAAAATAACTTGGCACTCGTTTTAGGAACGTCGGCCCTTTAATATAAAGATGTGTACACACTAAACACCATACGTAATTAAATTATTCAAACTTTCGTGAGACATCTTTATATTTATAAAAAAAGTGGAGTCTTTTAATTCATTTTAATATAGGTAAATATACTCTTTTTAAATATCATTTGATGATGATCTTAACGGCCGTATATTTAAACGCCACTTAAATACTTCGTTACGTAAGCGTCGCTTAAAACCTAACAGTCGTCAAAATTAAACAAGATCGCCGTAAAAGGAGTTTAAGCTTGGAATTAACATATAAGACACTCTTACATATTGAGTCACGTTTGAACATTCAGCGGGAAAGCCTTGTTACCAGGATAGTATTTTAGTCGAGTAGAAAGTAATTTAGTAAGGAAACGTGTCCAAACAGCAACTTTTTAGTAGAATAGATTAGTAAATCCTTTGTTTGGATACTGGCTACTTGCTACTCGACTAAAATACTATCCTGGTACGAAGAAGGCTTAAGACGTTTAGTATCTGGCTCAGCGAGTTTTTATTCGATGTGTCACAGCTTTATTTCTTAAATACATAATTAAAATTAGCCCAACAACTGGACATGTCACCGATCACGTTTGCTCATCTAAAATAAACATGCCACAATTAATGTTTTAATATTTTTAAATACATTTTAAACAGATGATAGATTAGAAATAAACTTTTAAATATCATTTTACTTGTTTAACTTATTTAAATAATTGGTTATTGACGTAAAATTGTTTAAGTAACTAGTAAGTTAAAGGCTAATTCGATAATTGTTGTATTGTTGACTAGCTGCAACTCGCGCCTTCGTCAGCAAGCTATTAAAAAATATAGCCTATGTTACTCAGTGATAATGTAGCCTTCTAACGGTGAAAGAATTTCTAAAATCGGATTAACAGTTTTTGAGTTATTTCAATATATACAAAAATAAAAATATTTCCTCTTTATAATATTAGACAAGGAATTTTAAGCTTTGGTCAAAGACCAAAGTCCGTGTAGTATGTATAAGTAAAAGTTTTTTTCTCTATACAAAGTTTGAGCGATAAAGACACATAACAAACTGCCTCCAAACACGAAGTGTCTTCACACGGCCGTAAACAGTGCGATTTGTGTGCGAATGTGAGCAAACCTCGAGTTTCGCTCGTCAAAATTATGAGTAAAACGAACCAAGTTTCCTTACTAGTGATTTATTTGTTAGCCGATGTCCGATAGTAAACTTGTTCATTGTATCTTACAGTGTAACTTTATCTGGACGAGGAATGTTAGGATAACACAGAATAATCCTGCTTCTTGTACTCGGTACCCATAATAATGTTCGGAATAAGGCCGTATTTACACGAACGTTTATTCAACGCGCGCTAAAAGCGTTGAGATAAAACAAATGATTTCAAATGTCAATCAGCGCAGCGTTGCATTTTGAGCGCTAGATGAATGAAACAAGAATGACTTTACAGTGTTCGTAGTTATAACAGCGCCAACGCAGACGTTAAAATAGCGTTCGTGTAAATGCAGACTAATGCGATTTTCTTTTTAATTCTAGCGATATTAATTTAATTGATTGAATTTTGTATTCTACAAAATGCTTAGAAATGCGTAAATTGTTATACGACTCGTGATTGTACAATCACTTTAAAAACTGAGTAATCATTTTAAGATTTTAGGTATCCGCGAGCCAGTCTGTTTTAAAAAGGTCGGCAACGCATTTGCAGTTCCTCCAGTGTTGTGTATGTCCATGGGCGTCGCTGACCACCTCGGTATTGCCTTTCGTTTGCCCCCTTCTCGTATAAACTACATTAGTTAAGCAGTAATTATGTTATTGCAGTAATGTTGTGGGTATACCTCAGTAGCCTTAATCGAGCATAAGACGGGACAGTACTTGGCGTGTTTTGTAACGTGACGCTACCGTGTCGTAAGCTGATTAGAGGGCAGGTGTCACGCAGACAATCACGACTTATAGGGTTAAGAAATTGTCTACAAGGTTTCACTTTGAAACTATATCTCAATAGCTTTAGCCCAAGAGTTTGTTCGTGATGTATTAAAAACTGTAGTAAGAAATATAGCCTATGTTACCCAGTAATAAAGTAGCTTTCTAATGATGAAAGAATTTTTGAAATCGGCTCAGTAGTTTTTGAGTTATTTCAATTTATACAAAAATAAAAATCATTCTTCTTGATAAAATAGTAATGAAGTACAAAAGAATAAAATTGCTCACAATATAAGTGATCACTGAAAACCAAAACGGTATCTCATTAGAATAGTAATAAATTAATACCATATTTTCGATTTCTATTCAGTTAGTAACAATAATATTACTGTAACTAGTTCAAACTAAACAATGTGTCGATTTACCTATTTTTTATTATTCACGTTTCAAGTTTGCATAGAAATGCGTAACGCACAGCAAAATTAAGATCAAAACGTGATATTTAAATTGAAAATATTCACGCGCCGTTATTTCATTGTGCGTGACAATTTCTAGATTTTATGTCACGTGCTAAAATGTCTCATAATCGTAGAAATTAAATCTAGTTCATTGTCAAATTAAATTACAATCAGAGGGTAATAATATCCAAAATACATACGCTACGAAGAAATTCAATAGCGATCGTCAAAAATGAAACTGACAATGGTTTCGATATCTCACACGTGGCAAGAACATGACTTATCCAATGTCATTGTCAGTTTCATACGTTTTTGTCGATTCTATCAGCAATATCGCCAATCGAAAGATACTTGGGGTAACCCAGGCTACTGTGATTTCAGTCTCCATGTGATATACAACAATCATAAAGAGATTAATACAAATGCGTAAAGCCGCTGAAGCCGGCTACACAACCTCAAGCCTTGTTCGCACCATGATAGTATTTTAGTCGAGTAGCAAGTAGCATTTATCCGAACAAAGGATTTACTACTGTTCGGACTCGTTTAAACCTAAACCTACGCACTAGGGTAGTAATTAAGTAACTAAACGTGTCCGAACAGCAACATTTTAAAAGAATAGATTAGTAAATCATTTGTTCGGATACTTGCTACTTGCTAGTCGACTAAAATACTATCCTAGTGCGTACAAAGCTTAAGTTTCAATACAGTTCGACTTCGCAGATAAAACTGAAGTGTATAGGCAAAACTGAGAACTGTAGAGTTCGACTGTGCATTACATTTGCCGTGTGTACGTCAGTCTTAACTATACATTTAGTTAAACTGAATATTTGTAGCCGGGTTTAGAGATTAAAGACGTATGGTCGGAGTTATGTCGCATTGTAAAGGCTACAGACATCTTGGTGTGTACTAAGTCTGCACTAAGACAAGTGCACGTCTGCTGTAACAATGTGAATTGCAAATGAACAAGCATTCATTACTCTCCACAGTTTTATTTGCGAACTAACTGAGGGACGAAATAACATCCTGTCTTAGTACTGACTGCAAAATATTTCTTATTCAATTAAAAGTTTCAAAGATTAAATTAATTGGTCTTTGAATATAGTGTGATGTGGTCAAGGGAAGGTTTAACTTGCTTACTTAGAATATTAATCAAAGTGATAAATTATTTTAAAGACAAATTAATTTTATCACGGTCAAGGTCATCACAATGTTATGTTAAAAAAATATCTGTCTTTTGATTTGAAAACTACTACTTATCGTTTTAAAATAGATTTCAAACTTAATGTTACTCTAAAATAGGAATTCGTATGTTCAGACAGCGCTAATAAACGCTTTCTATTGTCTACGTGACTTATTATTTGCCAGCGCGCAAATTAGGAACAAAACTGTGAAAATCGAAAGCACGACAAAGTTCTATTCTCTAAACGGAACATCAGGTTTTTAGACTTTTAGATTGGTTTTTGACGCATGGACTAAATTAATTTACTAAACAAAAAAAATCAATAAATCTTTAAAAGTAAAGCTTTTCTTGCTGGCCATACACGAGGATTGCGGTGGGAAACTTGCGCGGGCGTCACCGCTAATTTAGTACAAACACGCGGCTTCGCTCGCCTTTTTGTTTCCACTTTGTTTACATTTCGGTAGCGTACGGATGACATCGAAAAGGTACAGTGCTCAGTTTTATATGCAGATAAAATTTTTGATGTGCTAAACAATTTTTTGCCTCGTAATGTCATTGGAAGGGTAAAACGGCGTAAATTACGACTCCAAGATTAGAACATTGACTTCAAACGACCGCTGTGTATGAATGATTTACAGTTTCATCTTTTTTATTCATATTATACTTACGTTTGTAAATAAGTACTTAGTTTTTTAGAATTAAATTGTTGAAGATTCCGTGCAATGATGTCTGTTATAAAAAGACTAATCATTAACATTAGCGGAATGCCGCGAAAACGAAGTAATTATAAGAACTTATATGGTCTGATTTTTTTATTGGAGGAGGAGCAAACGAGCAGCGGATCGCCTAAGTTAGTTAATCAGACGCCCATGGACATCTGCAACGCCAGAACCATACATCACGTTTGGATACTGCGTTTCATTTCCGCTACGTTTTCATATCTTTTTTTATAAAAATACATTTAAAAAAATGTTGACGGAAGACCAACGATATCAAACAATAAATTTGATTCGCACTAGAAGGTGAAATGATAAGGTTGTCACAAAAGAGCTTAATTGTTGATAACAATGCTTCCCTATCCGCGACCTCGCTAACATTTGTAGCTTATCTACTATCTCTTGCCTTATCATATAACGTGACATATAAACTGTATTGCGACTTGCAATTCCCCACGAATATAGTTTTAGTGACTGGCTATTTTTGCGCACTTGGCACAACCCTAAGCGCTTTCCTTTTTCTGTAGTTTAACCACCAAGAGAGCATAGGAGAGCAGATTTTTATCGCAAATAAAATTGAGCTTTACACCATTGTAACAGAGTGTAATTTTTCTTTATATATCTTTACGTAGAAGAGCAAGCGTAAGACCTTCAGCCTTGTTCGCACCAGGATAGTATTTTAGTTGAGCAGCAAGTAGCAAGTATCAGAACAAAGGATTTACTAATCTATTCTACTAAAATGTTGCTTTCGGATGCGTTTAGTTACTAAATGACTTGCTAGTCGACTAAAATACTATACTGGTGTGTACAAGGCTTTAAGAGTTGTAGTAAAAGTTTGAATTTTTTAAAACCGAATAGATTGAACCGATATTATTATTGTTTCTGAAATTAAATTGAACAACCCTGTAATTGATATATTTAAAATATTGATATATTTATAATCAAAAGTAGCTTAAATAAATGATTCTGTTACCAATCTGGTAGATTAAAAAAATATGGTAGCGTGCATTTTACTACCGGGACAATAAACTCATTATAAATTATATTCGTAAAAACCGGCAAAATTTAAAGACACACCTTGTCACGTGACATATGACTGTAACATCGGCCGTTTTTATTTAGATTCATATCTCTTACATGTGAGCTATAGATAGGACGAAATCCACCAAAAGTATTCACAATTCATTACATTTTATACTCTATATCTATTATAATAAAGTTAATTTTACATTGAACATAGTATAAAGTTATCAAGGTATCTTATCATAATATGATTAACCCAGTTTGTGATGTATGTGTGTAAAAGGTTTGTTTTGAAATGTGTATTTGTGAAGTCGGTGAATGCGTCGCGTCAACTTTCTTTGTACAGATCGGTACACAAACGATAACTGCTTCAACTATGGCGTAATATATATTATTTAATTTATTTTATTACATGTTGAGGTACGCCCAAATGACTAAAATATAGTGTTTTTTGGCAGCTTAGATATGTGTTTAATCCTTATCCTTACATAGTATAAAACAATAACGTTTTTTTATGTTTGTCCATATATATGCTTGAATCTTTAAAACTACGCAACGGATTTTGATACAATATAGTAGAGTAACACTGATAATTTAGAGGTTTTTAATATGATGTCGTAAATTAACACATTTAAGCGCTTACATTACAGACGCTGCAGTATATAGTATCCGCATTATACAGATTTGCATCCATGCGAAGTCGGGGCGGGTCGCTAGTTTTAATTAAATTAGAACAATATCGTTTATCATAAACACCTGAAAAGATATAGTAATATTTGCTGCAGGAATTATGATATTTTATTTTAAAAACACACCTGTTTGTTAACTAGATTTTATAAATTGATTGATTCATAATTTAGTACAAAACAATTACAAGAAAATGTGGAAAGCCTTGTGAAGTATTAAGTTAGGTTGGAGGACCAAGTCCATGTAGATATAAAGGGTTACAGCCCTTCTAAGCCAGACTGTATAGCATATTTATCACATGTAGACATGTTAGTTTTGGACATTCAAAGATGTACAATTTCAAAAGTTAAAGAATTTCTTATACAAACCGTTGAAGGCGCATACCAACTTCCTGTAGTTACGCAGTCGTTATCTATCGTATCGTGTGATAAGCAATCACACGTGGCCGTTATCGCGCGATGGCTGGCGCCTAGCGGCAGATAGCGCTGCCAGCGTCGCCGTTAATCCTTCCACGAAATGGTTCAATAGGTCTCTAGGTAAAATCTTTTTATAGCACAATAAATGATAAACAATTGTATTGAATTTTTGTCACCTAGTCACTGAAGGCCCAATTCTGAATCTAATTTTAAAGTGCCGCTTACCTAATAGAAATAGAAAATTAAAAATTAGTAATGTCTTAGTGCATGCCAAAAAAGTTTTTTGGTCTCTTTAGATTCTCTGATATGCTCAAAACATCTTACTAAAGTTATACAAAAATCTGTCTATTTGTTTGAAAACACGTAGGTGACAATTATACAAATATTCACATTTTTATATAGATTTATTGTTCTTAAGCCGGCTACAGATGCCCCGTTTTAACAGTATAGTTCGACTGTCCAATTAAAAATACAGTGTGTAGACAAAACTGAGAGCTGTACAGCTCGAAAGGTTAAAACTGACGTGCATAGGTTAAACTTTAAATTAAAAAACTGACGTCTGTAGCCGGCTTTACATGTGTACTATATCTAACTTAGCAAATTATACGAAACAAGTACATACGCGAAAAAGAAATCGTGTTGCGCAAGTTAACAATGTAGGCTTTTCATATTTATGTAAATAAGGCTGAAACAGCGATGGCGCCTAACGACCGATGGAATTACGAAACGTACGGTCATTGATCTAGAATTGTAGAATGTCTAGGCATTTAAAAAAAAATAATAAAGCATAAATCAAAAATGCAAACATGTCAACAAATGCAATGCGTTGAAAAGTTCAGGGCTTCTTAGACGAGTCGCTATTATATTTATTTATTAAAATATGTATACACAACAGACAAGTTGTAATAAATTGACAATAGTAAGGTAAGTTAAAGTTCGACCCATGATGGGCTCCTTTTTCCGCAACTCCACAAATCGCGCGTATTTTGCATGAATACACATATCTTTGAATTTCTTCGCCGATATGTGCGGACATCATGATGTTTTCCTTCACAATAGTAATAAATGTATAGTTACAGACATACTTATATGCATTTTTTTCTAAATAGTGACGTTTTAACAGGATAATAGTTATCAGATTTCTTCATATTTTGTGTATTACCACATGACATTGATTTTATCTATTTTATATTCATAGTAATCTATTCCCATCTAATAGATAAGCGTATCTATCTGATATCGAATAAATTATTTGTATAATGTCACAATAAAAACATTTCAACAATAAAACCTCATATTTTTAGTTTCGTATTAAGAAACTAACATATTTAAAATGTACTGAATGTAATGTTAAATATTTAAAAAAAAAATTAAGATCAAATAACTTTAGGGTCATCGTTCGTTGTTAAAATCATAATTAAATTATTTCACATTCATTTGAATAAAATAACGGGTAAAAAGTACAATAACATCTGAAATGTTATTTTCGCATATTTTTTATTAATATCACATAAACAAAGGATATCAAATACTGTTATGGTGGCTTGATCTTTAAAACGACAAAATAATTTATTTAAATTAAAACAAAAAATACATCAGATTATAATCACAACCTGGCTGTCCTCTACCAAAAACATCACAAAAATTATCTCCTCTACAAAAACCTATTTTTATCTCTATCATTTTCATAGAGA
>QDHC01002438.1:334502-344945 GCA_013186455.1 Papilio dardanus tibullus
GTTTTAGCGAAAAATGTGCAACTTATCGATAAACAACAAGAATCATAGACAAAAGAAAACTGAAACAAAATGATATACTGCATTGGTAGGAAGAGGAAGTGGATTCGGCAGTGTAGGGGACCTGGAAATCCCGGTAATCGGTTGCTTATTTGCAAAGAATAGAAAAAAGAAATTTATGTAATACTCTAATTTGTAAACACCTTAATGTTCGATACTTTTTCATAGTAATATAAAGTTATCAATATGCACTGATAAGAATATTATTTGCAGTGTCCTATCGCAACGTCAGTTGGACAGTTTGCACCATATTTTGATATATGAATGTACTTTTGCTCAATAATGTAAATATTCAGCAGGTTAGTTTAATTCTTAAATATTGATTAACAAGAACACTGACCCTATAAAAAATCTTTAATTTTGTAAAGAAACATTTTCTTTGTAGATTTTCAAAAGAGATTTGGGCAAAATAAATAATTAACTTAATTAAACGCCAATTTTATAGTTCTCAATACAACGAATGAAGAATCGGTCGAATTTGATTCAAGGTGAAATTAAACTGCACTCATCATCAATAGCTCACTAAACGTCCCCATCGTGGGGCTCGGAGCCTACCCTAAAGGGTGACTAGGCCACAGTGAACCACGCTGGCCCAGTGCGGGTTGATCGACTTCACATATATCTTTGAATATTTTCGCCGATATGTGTAGCTTGCATCACGATGTTTTCCTTCACCGTACGAGCGTCGGGTAAATATGTACATATGAAATTCGAAAAAAACATTGGTACATGGCGGGATTGGAACTCGGGACCTGCAGATTACAAGTCAAGAGCTAAACCCCTGAGCCACCGACGCTCCAAACTGCACTGCTTGTACTTAATGCAAACAAATTAAAAATTATCTTATAAAAGATAGTTAGTCATAAGGAAAGATTCGACTTTATCAATATAATTTATACCTTCGATCTAAATTGTAGCTGTTAAGGCAAAAATACTGCACCATTAAATTTGTTAGCAGGAAAAAAAACGAGATTCTTGGGACCCTTCACGAGCAAATTTTTAAGATTTAGCGACGTCGCATGACATCAGACCGTCCCATCAGAGTCTGCACCAAATAAGGAGTCATTTTACATTACATTTATAAGCAACCGTGGGTAAGAAAACAAGAAGAAAAAACCGTTTGACACAAAGCGGACACCCTGCATGCTAATTCACAAGACTATAAACTTTTCATTTCATTTTATTGAAATGTTTTAACATGTGATATGATTATTGTAATTTGTTATTTAATGTTTAGGATTAAAGGATTAATGAACTGTTTTTTTTTATATAATAAAGTAGCAAACGAGCAAGCGGCCACCCGAACTCGCTGAAATAGCGAAGCGACCGCTGCCCATAGACATCTACGTTTGCAGATGCGTTGCCTATCCTTAATCTTCGGAGGAGGAGAAATCTATACACGTTAAAGAGTAGACGGAAATCTTAAAATCAACGCACAGCCAAAACTACTGGGTCCTTAGACCTGAAATGATGTATAGTAGTTTCTGTTACTCTGTAGGTGTGCACTAAAAAGGGATTTCACGTAACTCGACCCCTAACGATCCAAAATGATTGTCCAAAGTTTGTATGGAGTCCTAGAAAAATGAAATGTTACTAAGTGGTTTCTATTACTATATCAAATGTATTTTGTAAAGGTTTCACACCAACGAAGTCATGGGCGACCGCTAGTATGAAGTTGGACGTTATATTTTGTCTAAGATGTGTTGCACATGAATAGTTTTTGCTGTCCATTTATTGTTTTCCTTGTCTAATGTTCGTTTTCACAAACAATCCTTAAATTTTAGGTAACCCTTAATGCGTTTTAAATGTCTCCTAACACTACTTTCCTTTTCAGCAACGGTTAAATGTCACTTTAGATATCAAATCAATTTAGATATGAGTTAGATTTAGGGAGACCCTTAAGCAAAAACACACCTATCTAAAACTACTTTAGGGGTTCATTTAGAATACGAGATGTATTAATAAAATAGTTACTACTCGTATGATCAGTGTTGTATGTGATATTTTTAATTCATGAATCAAAACGCATCCAGAATGCTGCAAGGACTTTGTATGAAAAACCGCCCGTTTCCGGACATTAAACAATATCTTTTGCAAACCGTACGTGAGTCGAATCGTTTCGCTTATTGCAAAGATCATTGTCCTCGTTGTAAGAAGGTTATGAAAGTACTTACTTTAATGTATTTATTTGAGTGTTTACCCTCAACAAGTGAAAGTCATTCTGGTCCCGACGAGTTACCTCCATAAGCGAGATACTCGGAATAGTGAGAAACCCTTATAAGCAAGACATCGCGGTCCCTTGGATTGTCGCTTATCCATGTTCGACTGTAGTTAGGGACAATGGAAAATGAAAAATCAAAGTGTCCTATTATCATATCATATACACTCTCTAAGTCAACGGCTTCATTAGACCGATGTCACGGAAAAAACGGTCATGCGCCCAAGTAAAATCTCCGTTTTATCACGAACTCGGTCCATTGAAGACAATAGGGTTAGAAAATAGGTTCCTCGCGATTTTCCTCCCTCCTTTTGTATACCAATTCAATAGCAGACTCTTAATATATTTAATTCATTAATATATCGGTGTTATAAATAATACAGTAATGAAAATTATCTACCGTTTTCCACACGTGAGAATTAACTGACGAAAAACTATGTCTATGTTCTAAAGTTTTTTTTCTACGTCGATAATGACGCAAAGTATCGTCATCTTTGACAATGGCCTGATCGAATATTCATCGTGAGGGATTTGCGGATTTCCTCCGCGCACGTGTTTTGCACACGTGAATGAAATACTTGTGTTATAAAGTTTAAGTTAATATTGTTAGATAAGTCGGACTGGACAGTCATTTACGAAAGTTTAGTCCACTTTCCCTTCCTATCTTTTTCTTATAAGGAAATGATGGGAAGGGGAAGTGGATATGGCGAGGGAGGGGACGCATAGAAAGAGGAATACATTTTTTCTGGGCGTCTCCTTCTCCGCTTATTAAGCGTAGGTAACGCATCTGCGATTTCTGATGTCCATGGGCAGCGGTCGCTTCGCTATTTTCAGTGAATTCAGGTGGCCACTTGCTCGTTTTCCATTTTATATATTTCTATTGGGCTTCTTTTCTCTAAATACATGTTCAAAAACATTGTTTTTCCCTTTTTTCATATAGAACGAGAAGGATGAGTATATTTTGTTAACCAGTCCCAGTTAACCAAGAATAAACGCAAATAAGTTTTGAAGTTTGAGGAATAATTAATTATATTTTTCATCTGTTATTGATACAAGTTTGTAAATCAGACTTTTGGGAATTGTGTTAAGAAAACTAGAAGGAAGCGGAATTATTAAAACCGTTGTAATTGTAATAACAATTATGTTTATTAACTTAGTTGTAACTTTTGTATTGTTCATAAAGAATTTAAATATTGCCTTGATTTGTAAAAGAAAGTTTCCTCTTATTTATGTATATTTAATTTAAAATTGTTCGTAAGAAATGGGATTCTTACCACGATTTAGCTGATTGAGGTCCCGATATTTCGGCACAGTTGCATGCAGGTCACGGGCTGACTGAAGTGGTGCGGTAGTGTTGAAAAAAGTTAAAGGTAGCATTATCTATCCACCTATTGGACACGGCGAATACTATTGTCCGAGTTTTCACTGCACGTAAAGCCTTGTTCGCACCAGGATAGTATTTTAGTCGAGTAGTAAGTAGCATTTATCCAAACAAAGGATTTACTACTGTTCGGACTCGTTTAAGCCTAAACTTACGCACTGGGGTAGTAATTTAGTAACTAAACATGTCCGAACAGCAACATTTTAGTAGAATAGATAAGTAAATCCTTTGTTCGGATACTTGCTACTTGCTACTCGACTATAATATTATTAGTGTGTATACTAGTGTGTACAAGGCTTTAAGTTCACACTAGATGTTCGTCGACAAACCACAGTCACTGTGTCCACACTTTTTCGCGTACTAGAAAGTCGGCTGCTGTCCGTTTTGATTAAAATACTGGATCACTGGATTCCATGCACATGACAATTTAAACATACTTATCTTCACGATTGAAATTTTTGCACTTTGTAATCGTGGTAAGAATCCTGTTTCTTACATACAATATGTTAGTAAAAATCACGAAAGTTTAAATTTATATACAATAATTTAAAATTGCAGCAAATGAGTCAATTTATTTTATAAAGCTTTTGTTAAGATGTTATTGTAACAATCAATCTTATTTACTATTAGTTGGTATATATAAAAACAATTGTTAAAGCCATTTGTTACGTAGTATTTAGAAAACAACCAAAAACAACAGCGTAAGAAGTCATTCTTTAGAAAGTTTAACGCAAATATATTTAAACGTTTTTTTACATAATTTAAATTACAAACCAGGGTCACCCTATGTACTAGAGGTTTAGAATACTAAAATAATTTATTCGTTATTTACAATAATTGATTGACATTCGACTTACAGTAGAGGCAATAGTTCACGTGTAAAGAATATGTTTGTTACACACGAAGGCAGAAATGTAAAAGTAAGCATAACTTCACTTAAGCCTTGTTCACGTCAGGATAGTGTTTTAGTCCAGTAGCAAGTAGCATTTATCTGGACAAAGGATTTACTACTGTTCGGACTCGTTTAAGCTTAAATCTTCACACTAGGGTAATAATTTAGTGACTAAACGTGTCCGAACAGCAACATTTTAGTAGAATAGATTAGTAAATCATTTGTTCGGATACTTGCTACTTGCTACTCGACTAAAATACTATTCTAGTGCATACAAGGCGTTAGCCTGCATTCAAGCGAATGCTTTTTTAACGTACGCGTTGGCGTTTTTAACGCCCTTGCTTGTTACGGTCGCTGTAAAATGACTTTTGTTTCGTTCTGTCAGCGCCAAAAATCCAACGCTGCGGTATAAAAAATTGTCACAATTTAAAAGCGCCATCGAGTGAACACATACATGGAAGCGATTTTGTTTTATCTCAACGCTTTTTAGCGCACGTTGAAAAAGCGCCCGTGTAAATGCGGCATTACTATCGGTACTAACTATGAGTGTTCCAATAGCACGGGGGGTTACCCAAAGTACATGCGCTACAAAGCGATTCGATAGCGAAAATCAAAAATGTATAGAACTGACAATGACCTTCGATATCTCACACGTGACAAGCACATAACTTATCCAGCCATTGTCAGTTTCATACATTTTTGTCGATTCCATTAACGATATCGCCAATCGAAAGATACTTTGGGTTACCAGCTCTGCTAATCGTTCCGTCCTCGTGTGAAAGTGGCATAGTTCATGGGTCATATTTAATAAGCAAACATTGACTGTAACATGAAAATGGTCAAAGAATGTAAATTAGATGAAAGCAAGGTGCTTGCAAAGAATATAGAAAAAATATGTTGCAAATAATATACGTTTACTTTTTTTTTAAATCGTAAAGTGGAAAACGAGCAAGCGGCCTCCTGGATTCGCTGAAATAGCGAAACGACCGGTGCCCATAGACGTCTGCAATTTCAGATGCGTTGACTGCCCTTAGTCTACAAAGGAGGAGACGCACAGCAAGAGCATAATTCCTCTTCCTATACGTCCCGTCCCCTGCCATATCCACTGTCTCTTCACATTATTTCCTTGTAAGAAAAGGATAGGAAGGGAAAGTGGACTAAAAAGGTACCACACTCATCAGACGAAACACGGAATTGTTTCCATTTGACGCCTGTCTTCTGTGTGGTCGTGGTACATCACGGTACCACTGTGAGTGTACTCCTAAAGTTGCTTAAGTCACCATTTTAGTAATCATTAAGCAATCATCAAACAATTTTGAGTACGAAAAAACATTGCAGTTGGAAGAAACAATAAATGCTCTTAGCTCCCTTGTTTAATGTCCTTACTGCCGTGTAAGGTTGGGGTAAATTCGCAAAACAGTTTGTTTTAACCATTCCTGTAAGTTGCAAATTATAAAAAAAACACAGCTACATTGAAAGCTTTGTTTATAAAGGATTATTCGTTCGGAATTGATTTTACTAATTAAGTATGTAACACTCGTACTTGGTACCTGTTTCTTCTTAAAAGTTTCATAAAATTCTTTAACCTTTTATTATAATAGCATTCGACTGGTCCCGTCTATACGATTATTTTTCTAATATTTGACCTCATATTATCTATACTACTCGTAATATTATAAAGAGGATTTTTTGTAGTTTTTTATGAATTGAAATAACTCAAAAACTACTGGGCCGATTTCAAAAATTCTTTCACCATTAGAAAGCTACATTATTCCCGAGTAACATAGGCTATATCTTTTAATTTCATATGGACGAAATCGTGAACAACAGCTAGATATTAATAAAGTAATGTATACTTATATAACGGAAGGTTTTCGAATGACATAATATCGCCAACTACGTTTTAACAATAGCACTAGGTCTGTGTGTCATTACATAATCCATGGCGCCGAAATACTCGAACAAATTTGCACAGCTTTCATTTTAGTTACAATAATTAATATTAATTATTCTTCAATGCGTCACCGATGACCTTACTGAGTTCACACTTGTTTGATCTGTAACGTAGAAAAGTAAATGAGTCATAATCTGGCAAGATGGTAAACTTGATAACTCTCGACTGTTCTAAGCGCCAATAGCCTGGTAAAAGTTGTTATGCATTTTTTGTTGACGGTTTTGCACCTAGCCAATCGTCTTATGTCGTGAAAAGTTCGGTATAAGAACAAGCTTCAATTTTTTTGGTAAGGTAAGGTTCGATCCACGACGATGGGCTCCATTTTCCGCAACTCCATGACTAGTATATGACTGTAGCGCGTATTTTGCGTGAATACACATATCTTTTAATTTCTTCGCCGATATGTGCAGCTGGCATCACGATGTTTTCCTTCACCTAAGAGCGTCGGGTAAATATGTACATACGAGTATGAAAATCGAAAAACACATTGGTACATGACGGAATTCGAACTCGGGACCTGCAGTTTACAAGTCAAGAGCTAAACCCCTGAGCCACCGGCGCTCCTAAATAGTCACAAAAGAAGATGTAAAATCCGTTATTAATTTAACTAATTTCCTTTCAAACGACACACCTATCTAAGCTATAGATACGCTTACAAAACCCATCAAGTTAATAAAAACTAAACGTGTTAAAATTACAAAACTTTGATTTACGTCAATTTACATAAGTTCCTATGTATTAATTTTTGAGAAAGTAAAATTCTAGTTTAAATTCCGTTAATGTACTACGTGTTAAGTAAGCGTTGAGCATAAATCACATTATTCCGTACTTAGGTGAACAATGACGTCGGTTCCCATGGTACCATCTCCCACGGCCCCAAGCTTGGGAATCTAAATGGTGACACTAGTATTGGCCTTTGGGTTAAGGTCGAATGGTTCGATAATACAGCATATTATTACTTTAGGTGTTTTTATTAGTATCCGATATTTATAAAAATGTATGATCGTAAACACATTTAATATAAGTAACGCAAAGTAACTCTCTAGCACTTTCCTGCTAAAACTACTGAACCTATTTTAATTTAGTACACAGATAGACTATAGCCTGGTAAAGGACCTAGGCTACTTATTGCAAATAAAGTGTTATAAGGTAGGAGAGATAGGCTGTATTGGGGAAACCACAGCTAGTCATAAAAGGAAGGCCCCATACGGTGTACGACGATTTCTACCATACATAAAAATACTTACAATCAAAACTAACATGTATATAAGCAATTTAATAATCTATATCTATACTAATATTATAAAGAGAGAAACTTTGTAATTTGTATGTATTGAAATAACTCAAGAACTACTGGGCCGATTTCAAAAATTATTTCACCATTAGAAAGCTACATTATCTCCGAGTAACATATATTATTTAATTCCATGAGAAGGAACTCGCGCACAACAGCTAGTACAAAATAACTTTTGTATATCTGTAGTTTAATATAATTTGTACACATTACGTAGTTTGACATTAATATGGTGGCCTTCCTGAGGTCGCTTTGATGAGGCTGACAGTGTTGACGCGTCTAGTTAACATGCGGTACTTTAGGGCGTAGACGTGACTTACAATTTAACGGTATATTCCGCTATTTGGTAAATGTTTTAGGAATTTGGAAACTGTACAACGCATCGGTTGCGAAGCCAATGTTACTATGTCAAATATAAAAAAGTTACTATTCATTAACCGTCTGTTGCAAAGTAACTCAATTGCGTGATTGATATGGAAAATGTTTAAACAAAAAAAATCTGTAAAAAAAAGATAACTGACCCCCTTATATGTAAACTTGATTTGTTGTTTTTTTTAAACCTATTACCGCTGAAAGTGAAAAATGATTCGTAAAACAGACGAGACTGTAGGCAACAACTAGTTTATATTTTACTAGCTGTTGTGAGCGACTTCGTCCGCGTGGAATTAAATAATACAGTCTATATTACTCGGGGATAATGTAGCTTTGTAATGGTGAAAGAATTTTTGAAATCGGCCCAGTAGTTCTTGAGTTATTTCGATACATACAAAAATACAAGGTTTCTCTCTTTATAATATTAGTATAGATTATTCAATTACTTAGGATTCTGTCCACGATGACATTAAAAGTATTAAATGCACTAGCATCATATTTTATGATTTCATTTGATTTAATTTAGAAGTTCAACAGACTAATAAAAACCCGAAAAAGAAGAACTTACTTCCTGCACGTATTTGGAATCGAACCCATTGTCCTAGTCTGACGCTAGTGACCTAACAGTTACTGTATGATGCAATTACTAGGTATAGACGCTTCTTGATAATGTAAGTACTAAATACAACATTGTTTGAGCCTAGGGTTGAACTTTAATTTATTTACTTCGATTGATTTTTAGTTCCTGCATTTTGTATCCATCATTCATTGTTAATTGGTGTAATATTCAAATTATAATAAAATTGGTTTAGTATTTTACAATAAATACCAATACTAGTTGACGCCCGCGACTCCGTCCGGGGATAAAAAAACTTAGTATTCTTCCAGATGATGTTGTAGATCTGTGTAAATATACCTCGAGATTAAGTCATTCTGGTACCTTCTAACAAATATCTATCTATCCCATTTATAACAATAGTATTAATATGATTTCTTGCGTTTCAAAATAAGCGAAATTGGTTATTGAAACACATAAAGAGCTTCTAAAAAACTATTTGTATGTCTGTCTGTAACTATTATTATATCAGTTGCTAGTAAAGCTTAGCCCTACGTATGAACGTGACGAGATATCAATCCACTACTTCATTAATATACGTTCTCACTGCGATGCATATCGCCTCAACAAATCATTTATAATTACTATTTATGTATTCATTACATAATATGTCAATTGTTTATTATTGATAGATTAACTGCGCAGTAACAAAACTAAATAAATATAAAGCCGGCTACAAACGTTCAATTAAAACTCACGTACACACGTCAATTTGACCTGCACAGTCGTACCTGTACAGTTCTTTGTTGTGCCTACACACGTCAGTTTTAACTGCGCAGTCGAACTGTACAGTTAAAAATAAACGTCTGTAGCCTCCTTTACTATTATTTGCCGGCTTTACTAAAGATTCAACGCGATTCGTAGTTGTTTCTGTATTGCTTCTTGCTTCTTATCAACTGTATGACAATCTTGCTATCCCTTTCATTTTATTTGGAAAATAGAGAGAAAAAAATCTTCAACTTTTGTAACGATATTGCGTTCTATTCCAAATTTAAAAATTCATTAAGCAATATATTGTATTTTTTTTCTTTTTATCGGTCAGTGGCAACCCTGGCTGGCAGGAAGGGGTATTTAAAAATGGCGTCAGCGTTCGTCTGGGCGGCGTCTGCGTCGCACGTATTCCGACCGCATCCCACCTTTCCGTCCGATGTCAACAAACTCGGACAGGAATGCATGAGAGTGAGCTGCGCCTGCGCCACATCTACATATACAAAGAACCTTCCGGTCAACACTTAGTATGTCTTTTTAAATTGTAATCAACTTTGTGCTTGAATGAAGAACAAACGTTGATCAAACACAACCTATTTCGTCTTTCGACAGCACCTACGGTAGAAATTATCGCAGTATGCAACCGATAAGTTTGATCATTATAAAAATCTAGCCAACCAAGTATTGTTCGGGGCGCCAGTTTCCCGGCCGAACCAACCTTTTTTGTAACATTGTAAAAATTCCTTTTAATGCTTATTACAGCAGACAGTTTGGCAAAAACTATAGAAAAACTAACTAGTATCCTCTTATGTCCCAAAATTAACATTTTGGGACATAAGAGGAACGCAGTGTTTCTATTACTAAATTGCTATAAAAAAATCAGGTAACCTCGTCTGGATAGTTTTTTAATATAATAAGTCTATGGTAAGCAATATATTGTGGTCAAAGATA
>QDHC01002438.1:345560-356054 GCA_013186455.1 Papilio dardanus tibullus
TTTTTGTAGCATTGTAAAAAATCCTTTCAATGCTTATTACAGCAGACAGTTTGGCAAAAACTATAGAAAAACTAACTAGTATCCTCTTATGTCCCAAAATGTTAGAACGCAGTGTTTCTATTACTAAATTGCTATAAAAATATCAGGTAACCTCGTCTGGATAGTTTTTTAATATAATAAGTCTATGGTAAGCAATATATTGTGGTCAAAGATATAAACTGTTATCCGATACCAGCTTTTTTCTTATTATTGGTCGTGACGTCGCGGCAGACAATCTGCAAAACTTCGTGTCTCATTTCACATAAATCAGAAGGGGAGATGGCAAATTATGATTTACGTTTTGCCGAGCAATTTGTTATATTTTTTGTCAAAAGGAAATATATTAATAATCATGTGTCTTGTGGTATTTTTATTTTTACGTATTTTAATACTAGAATTTGAAAAGAGATAAAATATGCAAAATACGCGCTAGTTGTGTTGAGGAGAATGGAGCCCATCATGGGTCGAACCTTACCTTACCTTAAGAGATAAATAGTATTTCAATTTTTTCTCTACGTCTTTATTTTCAGATAAACTTATTGAAAAATAAATGTTAGGAATTTAACTTTTAATTTAATTTTCTAACAATAAAATCATGAATGAAGTAGTCACTATTGTTTATTATGTATTGCGTAGTTCATTTTGGTCAATATTTCGAGGTTATTTTGAAATGAGGTTTGTTGATTTAAAAAAGCAATATTACACAATGATGTAGACATTGTTTAGTGTAACGAGGCACATGGGCACGTTGGTGTCTTGGTTCACGTGGCAATAACACCTGATCAAATTGCATTGACAATAAGTAAATTCATTAAATCCTTTGTTATATTTAGGTGGTATTGAGCAATTTATAGGTTACATAGACATACATAAAAGTAGGTATATTGTAGAAGGCCGTAGTTATTTCAGAAACTGATACTGTGTTTTTTTTTTCTGGAATAAGCTATTGTAAAAGTATAGTTTTCTAAAATATTTTTTTACAGTGTAAAATCCTTTGAATCTGACGCTATAATTTTAGAAATTGTATTTTATAAAGGAATATAATAGCTAAGCAAATATTAATTTATTCTAATGTGGCTAAAAAAACAATAATTTATTGTAATTTTCAATAAAAGATTCTTGTGTAATCTTTTACTGAGTAGATACCAGATAATTATACACATAGCAGGTAAAGCAGATTGATGCGTACTTTGACTTTTTAAAGTCGAAACCCAAAGAGATATTATATATAGAGGGAGCGCTCCATAGTAGTTTGACAGTAATATCCGTGCCGCGTAAGAAATTATAAAAATATCAAATCTTTGCCAGTATCATGAACATTTTCCCAAACTTGGTAAAATGTTATTTTTTTTCAATTTTTAAAATAAACAATAGAATAAACTAAAACATTCATTAAAATGTTATTAATAAATTTAATTATTAAAACAATTTAAATCCAAACAATTTTTAACAAAGATTATTTTTGTTTTGCGGTTGTTATAAATTTTTAATTAGTGTTTTAAATGTCTCAATTAATTATAATCTTAAACTTTATTAAATACTATGAAATAAAATTAAAATATGAGAAAAGAGGTTACATTCGGTCGACTTTTTATGTCGTCAAATGTAATGTAAAGGACAACACTAGGGGAAATCTCCCTACGGGAGACCTCCGACGAAAGTGCCTCACTTTAAAGCTTCGAGTGTTCCATCTATAGTATAATATATCTTTGTCTAAAACCCATACAAAATGATCTTATTGTCTTTGTTATTCACAAAGAGAAATACAGAGACAACGATATGTTGTTTTACTTGTATTGCGCCAGTGGAAACTCGAAGTAATAAGAAAGGAAGTCGTAAAAGCAAATGAGGGAAGGCAAAAAAGTAACCTAAACATACCGAATTTGATTTGTTCATTCATTAAAATTAATAAACAAGTATATAATTATATTGTATATCTTTGCTCGTAATCTTAATTAAGCTGCCGTTACGGTGTATTAATATATTTAATAACAACTTATACTATTATGAGCTGTTTCTTGGATCGTTGGCTTTCAAGTTGGCGCCGGTTTAAGCTATCTACAAACTAAATGTAATGTAGTTCAACCCATAATGGGCTATATTTTCCGCAACTCCACGACTAGCGCGTATTTTGCGTGACTTCACACATATCTTTTAATTTCTTAGCCGATATGAGCAGGCATCACGATGTTTTCCTTCAATGTAAGAGCGTCGGGTAATCTACAAACTATTATTAACTTTGTATTTCAAACGCAACTCAAATTTAAGCGTCGCTTAAAATCTGAGTGACGTTAAAATTTAACGATCGCCGTAGAATTTAGAGTTTAAGCGTGCACTTAACATGTAAGACGCTCTTAAATAGTAGGCGTTTGAAAATTCGGTCGTAAGTAAACTGGTTTTTGTACTTATTGAATAAAATCAATATAACATACATAAATAACTTTTATTCTAGTAAAAAGATAAAATATCATACCTCTTTGATATATACAAAGATATTTTATTGTCTGTAGAGTTAGCATATTTGTAAATAGCAGAGTAAATTCATGCATAGTTTTTGTGTGACGACGGACCTCCATTTGGCACAATCCTGAGACACCTCTCGCTTCTACATTCATACATTTGTTTTGTCTTACTGGTGTCTTTTTATTTGATCAAGGTTTATTGATTTTTTATTTTTTCAGTGTATAGATGCCCTAAGGCGGGTGCAGTGAGCGCACGCGATACAGTAATGTAGGACCGTCTAGGATCGCCCTTAGAACATGTTTGTTATTCTCAGTTTATTATAACAATATAGTTACTTAAATATGTACAAGTCGGATACAATTGAACGTAGAAAGAGAAAGGTATAGAAATGGCTATAGAGTGTACGGTAGAGCGACAAAAAATGCCTTAGACTACGTCGTAGCTATGTTATGTGTCCATCATATTACGGTTTTAAACCAATAATATCACGTCTGAAGTCTTTGCCTGGGACGTATAAAAAGTTAGTTCAGCGAAAATACGCTTGGAGTGCCACAATACTATATACGTCACATTTGTTCGGGTCTAATTTCTGGACCCAAACAAACCAAATCGCATAGGGAGAAAGGGACCAAAGATCTATCTCACTGTCTTTGTCACGTTACGTATATTTTGTATAAATGTGTCTCAGTCGCTGTCAGTATAACATATATCATGTCTGGTTCTTTATTCTATGCCATTGAACGACGAGAAGTTTTTTTTACTAACCTTCAAAGTTTGCAATAACTTATTTTAATTAACGCCCTTTTAGATATACGTTTGGTAATACAACGATCAAAGTTTCTTATTTAAAGGTGTTTTGTTTGGTGTCTTTTGATAATAGTAATTTAAGACACAAGAAAATAGTTTAATTTAATAATGAATTGTAATTTAATTAACCACAAATAAATTATAACTAAAGATAAATCTGAACTATAGGCAATTGGTAAAGAGAATATATAATAGAAGGCCAACGTATGAAATAGATATTATTAGAAAACATTCATAGCCAAAGAAAATGTAAATAAAAAATTATAAACACGATGTTAGTGCGCCGCAATGTTTGGAATACTGTAACAATGTTATAACGCACTATTTTACTTCTGTTATAAATAAATCAAACATTTAATAAACAATCATTGACCTATAGCCAAATATAAACTGAGTTTGTCTATCCTGTATATTATAACCACATTTCCACTAAAACGATTACCGCATGCGACTGCATTTACAAGCAGTGTTTGTTTAATTTCTAAAAAGACTGCCTCAACTGCTATAGAATTCACACGCTGCTGTATACGGTCTTGGTTAGTAGCACTAGTGGAATTAATCTCTAAGTAGCGAGTAACCGGTAACATTTAACTACTGTCGTAAACGTGGTTCCTGTTATCATTCCGCGGTGGCGCCCCGAATGTTCGTTATTACGTAACAATTGCCGTCGCGTCCCATTTTCCTGAACTAGGAAACATTTCAGCGTCCGTTGCACAATTCATGACAAAACAATGGTAGAGACGTCTAAATTTAGGCGGGAAACGGTGAAAAAAATGCAACGAAATACTACGTTATCCATTAACGAGTTTGTTGACTTTGTTCTCGTTTATTATTAATATTCGATAGTGCGGAGCGGCAATGGACGCGTTGGACGAGTAGCGTCTAGTAGGCGGGAGGAGACATTTTGGCCTAGTTGGCAAAGCGTTCACTCCTACGCTGATGGCGGAAATCGTTTAGATTTCTTGTTCACCGCCAAGCCGCGTACAACGATGTGTTTCTCTAGAAATAATTCTGTTTGACAGTGTCTGATGACGCCCTGAGACAATGCTTTGATGTATTTACACTAATCTCTTCAACGTTTTAAAAAATTTTATTCTTTCGATACTATTTTAGTCCTGTCTTATTTAATTTAGTTTGTTTAGTAATTGGCTTAATTGTTTTACGTTTAGACACTGTCTGAGATCTATTTTAAATGTGGACAATGTGTTTGTTTTTTTTATAAAAAATAGTAGGTGTGCATTGAGGAGATTATTAATTGAAACTTCATCTGATTCTTTATGCTTTATTGATGCTTCCCTGGTGGGTTTCCACAGTTGTGACCCCTACTCAAAATTGTACATATCACCAATGGTTTTCGCACTAACAATATTTGTTCGCAGCGTGGGTAGGCCTTCCTCAAGATGGACCGATGACCTGGTCAAGCTTGCGGGAGTGCACTGGATGCGGGCGGCACAGGACCGGGCATTGTGGCAATCGCTGGGGGAGGCCTACGTCCAGCAGTGGACGACGATAGGCTGATGATGATGAATATTTGTTCTCATTAACCCTGTCATTTATTTTGTAGACAAAAGTAAAACGAATGCGTATAAATTAATAAATACATTTTATAATAATGTATAGGTATTATGTAAGCAGTTAACGAATGACCCAGTTGTGTACTCGGGTCGTAACGCAACTGCGTCAACAAAATACCATTTTTTAACAGAGCCTGTTGCGTTGTATGTCAAATAGAGAAATAATATCATGTTTATGATGTGGAATAGGTTATTAAAATAGTAGAGGGTTAATATTAGTAAACTATAAAAGCCTTTGTACAGTCAGCAGGATTAATCGAAGCGTTCCCCATTAGTTTCCCAAAATATATATAATCCAAAATAAATAAGCAAGAGTCCAAGGAACTGTAATATTTGTCTTGCTTTTAGAGGTTTCTCTCTAATCCGTTTATCTCGCTTATGGAAGTAGCTCATCGGGATCATAGAATGACTCTCACTTATAGAGGTTTTACGGTTATTCACGCTACATCCACATGTTAAATAAAAATCATTTGCGCTAGTCTGCTGTTACATATACCATAAAAAGCCATATTATTATTACTAGGTACCTATTATGAGTTCATTATGATGTCGTAACTAAATGATATTCTTTGTTAACTATCGCCACTGTTTCTATAATCTCGTCGCGCGCTACGCACTGGAGTGTACACAACTGGACATTTCCAGTCCATCTTTGTTACAATATTTACATTTTATGGTACAGGAAAATAAACAGAGATATAACAATGATAAATACGTTCTATGGTATCTTGCAACACTTTGGAATTCAAGTGTTTTGAAGTTAAATTTAAATGATTTATTAATTTGAACTGATACTCTCTTAAAATGTATAAAGTACTGCAATAAAGGAGGACCAATAAGTCGTCGATTATACGATTCTAGAGGACACTCGGAACTAAATAAGATAGACCAGTCTTAGTTGCTTGTCGAGACCATAGAATGACTCTCGCTTATGGACCATTCTCGCTTATCCAGGTTTAACTGTATATTGTAAGATAATGTGTTTTTACGAGTATGAGTAAATCTCCATTTTCATATATAATAAATTACTTTATGATTTAAAGTTTCATATAAGATATGACCTAAGAATTCACCTAAAATAATTTAATTAGTTTATCTTTAACCCAGTTACCTATAAATTACGAGTATATCGAGACATCGATATGTTATCTAATGTTTTAGATACGAGTAAAGAATCGGGTCGACATATCTTAATACTTTTTTCGTCTTTCGTATAACGATTAGCGAAATCCTTACAACGTGATAATATGAAGATATGATTATCGCACTTACTATTAAAGTATAATTCGATCGCAACGACTTTATAATCAATACATTTCTAAAATAGGAAATTCCAATTTTCGTTAAATAACGTACAAATAAGTGCGTTAGTGGTTTTATTTACCCTATTAAGTATGCATTACTTTTCAAGGGCTAAACTTCAACAAAATATATCACATACTTCTTATCTTATTATTACTTATAAATAAAATAAAGTTTAGTTGGATAGGTTTTTTTATATTATAAAGTGGCAAACGAAGCTGGCCTGGGCCTGGATTCAGTGAAATAGCGAAGCGACCGCTGCACATAGACATCTGTAATTGCAGATGCGTTGCGTACGCTAAATCTACGGAGGAGACGCACAGCAAGGGGATAATTCCTCTTGCTACGCGTCCCCTCCCCCACCAAATCCACTTCCCCTTCCCATCATCATGAAAGTGAAAAAGGGAAGGGAAGGTGAATGTTTGATTAAAGGTTTTAAGAACAACAGAACGGATTTTGGTAACATTTTGCAAAGATGTAGAAAATAGTCTCAAAGAGCACATAGACTACTTAGTAAAACGGGTGAATGCTAGTATGAAGTATAATTTCCAACTTTAATTCTAAGTCTACATATAAGTAGCTTAAATGTTAAACACTAAAAATCTTGACCGAAAAAAAATCAAAGGAAATCTATCTCAAACTTAATACGTTCACATAAAAATAAATTAAAAAAAGACACTTTAAAAGCCTTCCTATTGATTTAATTTGATTAGAAATATTGACACCATTAATAAAAGTTGTTAAGACATCAAGTTTTATTACTCCGGACATTGTAATAGCGAAGATAAGTTAATATTAAGTAATATTTACAGTAGCCGGAAATGGAGGGAGCGGTCGACACCAAACAAACGGGCACTTGAAAGATATAGCTGTTACCGGCAAATTGTCAATGTCGCCAGATTGTAATTTGCCTAAACATACTGTATACTTACCATGGCGTAGCGACCCAAAGTGGGGCTTGGCCTCCGACACGAGAGAACACCAGCGTCGCCTATCTTACGCTGTCACCTACCAATCAACAAATTAAACATATTGTATAGGAACAGAAAATTGCATAAGAACATTCATAAAGTGACATTTAAGCCTGCATTCACATGGACGATTTTTTGACGTCTGAATTGGCGTTTTTTTAACGCTCGCGTCATTACAGCCATTGTAATATTAACCTAGTTTCGTTAATCCAGCGCTCAAAATGCAAAGTTGCGGTATTGTGATTTAAAAGCGCCTCCCTTTAAACAGATATAACGAAATGCATTTGTTCTATCTCAATTTTTTTTGGCGCGCGTTGAAAAAGCGCCCGTGTATTTTACCAACTGATCTCGATACTTTGCATCTGAAATAGTAAGGAATAGAACTGTAGACCTCAATCTAAGCCAATCGGACACTGTGACAAAATAGTTCGCTGTGCCTACCATAACTTGTAAGTTCCAGGCAATTTACAAACTGACGAGATTCACGATCTGTCTGTGACATAACTAGGAACGTGATAACGAGTTCATTCATCGCAATCGAAGTAACAGGAAAAATATTAGCCGTTTATAGGGAGTGGTGTCTAATCGTGGACTTTCACTGCTAATACAATATTCATACAATAATGAATAACAGAATATATTACATTTTTTATATACCTATGGATACAATTTCACAACTAACATCTCACTACAGATGATAAGCTATCTACATAAAAGATGATACCAGCTATCATAGATCATTTATACCCATGACCCATAGATTTTTGCCTTAAGTATACATTAAAATTGAGATTGAATTCAGAAAAACGATATTAAAATCAATACGGATTGAAACTCAATCTTCTTATTTACCTTAGAACCCAGTTTAGTCTTATAGGTTGTAGATTTTGGTTTCTTGGGACTTGTGGACTTGACACCCGCCTTGCAAGCTTGTTGCTTTTTCATCCTTCAAATGATTCTAAGAAATGTTTGGAAATTTTAATAAAAATCTCCTAGTAATTATAAAATCGACTAAAAATATTAACTCGTAAGCCTGTGTCATTCAATTGTTTATTATAATTTCACATTCTAATAATAATAACGTGACTTCTAACATTAACCGGTTCCGACACTTCCTGTAACATCGAAGCAGGTTTGACTCCGTTGCTATGTAAATTACTAGATGTCACATTCAAGATGTCAACGGTCAAGTTTCGACATTAGATTTATTATTATTTATTTTATATGATAAGATTTTTTAAAAATATTTCATAATGTTATGATGTACTTAGAGATAAGTCAAACTCACTTGAGAGTCAGTCGATTTGAGTGTCCCTTTGGGGCCATGAAATTAGCAATAAACATAAGCAACAGCTTTAATTTCTTATCCAGCTACCAATGCGTTAGCAATTAGTTTCAAAAGCGTATAAGAATTAAAACTAAGATGAAATATTGTAGCATATCACTGCATTTCCAAATAATGATAATAGATAGCATAGTTTGCCCCATATTAAATTCCATATCGCGCAGTCTGCTAAACGGTTCGCTAGAACTAACCAATGGAAAATTTATGCTTATTACGTGTACATATTTCGTGGCCACACCATCAGTTTCGAAGGTTTATTTGTTCAGTAAAAACGCACGTACGGACTCACATTCATTTATGTATCAAATGTATGTGTATTATGTTTTCATTTCGTGCTTGATTGGAACATGCCGTATTTAAAATATTTATTGAATAAAATAGCTTAATTTTTATACTTTAGACTGACGGAAGAGATTTCAAACAACTTAAGACTGATCTACACGAATTATTTGGAGCTGAAGGTGTATTGGCTATGGTCTGTGTTGTCTCTGGGTGTTTCGAGCATCATGCCATGTGTCAGTAGTGACAGACGTCACTTCGTACGGATGCGGAGCACCTGGATACGATTACATACGTGGAGTAGTGATGGTTGAGCCATAATACACCCAAGGACTGAAACGTAACAGGTCCCCTTACACATAATAGTAATTCGACCCATGATGGGCTCCATTTTCCGCAATTCTACGACTAGCGCGTATTCTACGTGACTTAACACATATCTTTAAATTTCTTCGCCGATATGTGCAGACATCACGATGTCTTCCTTCTCCGTAAGAGCCTCCGGTAAATATGTACATATGAAAATCGAAAAACACATTGGTACATGGCGGGATTCGAACTCGGGACCTGCAGTTTAGCTAAAGAGCTAAACCCCTAAGCCACCAACGGTCTTTTCTATAGATTTCCGCAACAATGACACGAGAATTGATTTGATCTTGTTTTAGTTTTCACTATTTACAGCAAGCGAGACATATTTCCTCCTAAATAGTTATCGTTTCTGGCAGCAACTGGCACATTAGCACAACGCGGGTAGAGAGCGTGGCGGTAGAAATCAGACATAATCGAACACAAATCTACCTGCCCTCGATATCCTCCATAGATCTTAAGATTCAATCAATTATCGAATGAATGATTGAATGAATCTGACAACTTTTAAATCTACAAATATTGTCGTACAAATGCACAAATGTCATTTCAGTATTGCAACACAGATAATTTCATTTTAATATATTCCTCATATTGTTCCGTATAATTATGATTTAGAAGTAAGTACTCTTTTGTTTTTTAAATCGGACTATCTTAAAAAAAATATAGATAATTAATTGTTTTGATGAATTCCGAAATGACTACGAGATATTAAGTAAAAATTCCTTGAACAAGGTGCATTATTAATCCCCGTGATAAAATAATTTAAAGTGACAAAAAATTGATATCAATCGATGAAATGTGCAAAATGATTAATCTATTATTTATTATTCATCAATGTCGAACGATTTAAATTTGATTGTTAAGAATGATTAACGGTTATTTATATGTCTACAAAAAAAATGCAAGAACACATAATTATAAGCATTATCTTAAGTCAACAGATAATAAAGAAAAAAGAACGGAAAAAAAAACTATTATTTTGTTTTGTTACCATATTATTACTGAACAAAGCTTTTCTTCTTTTTTGGCTCTTTTTTTTGGATGTATGTAGTTCTTCGGCTTCATTAGACCCATGTCATCTAAAAACGGCCATACGCCGAAGCAAAATCTCAGTTTTTATCGCGAACCCGGTCTAATGAAGTCATGGGGTAACAACTAAAGGATTTTAAACCCAACCGATTGTAAAGCCTTGTACACACTAGGATGGTATTTTCGTCGAGTGGCAAGTGGCAAGTACTTATACGAACAAAAGATTTACTAATATATTCTATTAAAATGTTGCTGTTCGGACACGTTTAGTTACTAAATTACCACCCTAGTGCGTAGGTTTAGGCTTAAACGAGTC
>QDHC01002438.1:358856-378458 GCA_013186455.1 Papilio dardanus tibullus
GCTTTTAATTTTTAATAACATTGAAAAAAGTTGTAGCCCTCTGGCTTCATTAGACAGAAAATAAAAACGGTGATTTTGCTTTGACGTAAGGCTGTTTTTTGTGTGACGTCGGTCTAATGAAGCCGCAGGATTAGACCTCCTTATGTTGAAGGCACACGGTAAAGTACGCCCCTTACCTTGATTAGCTAGTAATAAAACTTAATAAATATTGATAATAGCGATCGCGGTATATTCTTTCCAAGTCATTGATTTTTTAACGGACATTCACTAATAATTTATAGTAGTCGTAAAATCTAACGTTTTACGACATCCAGCCCTAATGAAATTTGAATTTACGATAGCAGGTAGCACGGTACCTTTGTATTTCTATAAATATAATCCCTATTATATAGCCAACCTGTGCCCAAAACACATCAAAATTTTGACATCTTAATCGTTAATTATGAATGACGTATTGCGTTTTGAAATTCGTCCTGCGTGACATTGGTGTCAAAAAAGATTAATAAAAAAATTAAAAGCCTGGATTATGACGGTTTTACTTTTATCTTTCACCCTAACTTTTTAAATATGCGTATCAATGGGACGCCTTTAAATTAAATAAGCTTAAGTTCAAAATCGTTCCGATAAATCTCGCATCTGCCAAAATATACGTTTTGTTGACAACCAGTTCGGAAACGGCTTCTATTTCCGGCGTCTATTTTTTTTATCTATGCTAGATGGTATTGAATGAATAAAATTATCCGAAGGGTGCTTATTTTGAAAGGGTTTGTATGTCGTTAGGGAGAGCGTGATCTAATTTTTCTAGGGTTTTGTTACAGTGGGTGAGGGTTGAAGAATTTGACATTACGCCTACCATAATTTTAGTTTTATTAATCTGCATTCGTATGTTTTTCTCTTAAATTCGTACCAAAAAAAATTATTGCGTCCTTTGAAATGATTCGTATGAAAATTCAAAAAGGTGTCATTTGCCTTTATTACGCTACACTAGTTTGATATTTCTGATGATTAATAAATGAGAACTAACTAAAACAAGCTTTTTACAGCTTAATTATTTTAATAATTTAAATTAAAAAATACCGCGAAATTCTAATTCATGAATAAAAGTTTAGGTACTAAAGACGGCGGTCTTTAAAACGATGACGATTGTTTTACTATTAAAAAAAAAAACTTAAGTTAGGCGGAAGGATCAGTGAAGAGTCTGTTAATGGTCGGGACAGGTAGTAATTTTTTATGTTCATAATTTGTCGGTTTCTGTTAACTCAATGCTTATTGATTACGGTAAATTCTACCTTTTTATTTTTTGAGTATACAATAATATAAATTATTTATGAGTATCGTTTTTTAGAAATAAGTTACCAATACGCAATATTTATAAAAATAAACTTTAATGCACATAGAAGCCAACAAACGTTTGATCTTTTATATTTTCTTATTCGAAGTTCCCGACGTTAATTAAACTTAATCATTGCGTTATATTCATGTGTAATTTTTTTTTCTATATTGTATGACAATTTTTTAATTTATTTTCGTCAAAAATCGACAAATTAAAATTATAATCCTACACTGTATAGGGCGTTCCTTGCTTACAGATACGTTGAGCGCCATCTGTTGAAGGGAATGCGTAACTAAAGTTTTGTTGCTATGCAAGGTAATCGAATCATATCAGTTCCTAGCTTAACTATATTGTTTAAAATTTATTGTAAAATACTATAGTAGTTACTAATAATATATAGATTTCATAATGCAATAATTAGCCTTCAAAATGCATAATAATATTACAGAGTTGAAATTATGTTGGTGTATTCGATCATCCATGTTTGATTAGAAAAGATCAATAAAATAATCTCGTACAACGTTCGGAATTAAAATCAACCGCCATACGGCGTCCCTTACAAGGGAGGGAGAGTGAAAGACTTTTATTAGTCCCAAGTAGGGTTACCCTTACTATAGCTATATTTTATTGGGATACAAATTAATTACGATGTGCAAAAATAATTTTGTGGTTTTTTTATTACGTGCGTTTTTTAAGTCGTTGGTAAATATTTTTTGTTACACCAAAAAAAATTGATACCTATTTTTTGGACATAAGTAATCTTCGAGGGCATGAATAGCATCACCTATAGCCTAATATAGAATTATGTTTGCGGGTGTTAAGGTCTATATTTGTCCCTAAATCAAGTTTGATGTAGGTAGCCCTACACTTAAGGTTTGCAAAGTCAATGCAGACTTTTTTATTTTGCTGGGAATGCAGCGCGGAATGCGGGTCGTCGAACTTTATGGGGGGAAAGTAATGCTCGATCCTATGATGTATTGCTGTTGCATAGATAACAAACAATGTTGCCATTCTTATGTGTAATGAATGAATTGAAATAAATCATGCTAGTTTGATTAATTGCTTGCAAGTTTTTTATACCTTGGACTAACGAAAATATTTTTGCTTCATTTTTTTAATTGTCTAAGTATAACAATGTATCACCTCCTAAAACTAGAGTTTTAGTAGTTTGTTACTCCATTATGTAGGTATACCTACCTAACATAAAGTTCCATTTAATAGTGCAGAACTAACAGTACAATGCAACGCCGAGTACGTTTTACGACTATGAGACCTAATTGTTTGCAGTGCAAGCGCTCAATAAATAATACGCGCCAATTCATCAGAATCGCTCAGGTATTTCTGCTTCGCGCCATAAGCCTCGATCTTAGGAATGTCGACTGACCAGCTCCGATAGCGGCAGCTGAGAAAAACAATACAACAAACGTTCTAGCCAGAGAAAGACCGGCGGCCGAGTGAGGAGAGGACGCGACGCTTAGCGGCTAGCCGGCAGCCGGCCGGCGACCAGCGTTCGCCTCGATTTTCCTCCCACAACGTCAGAAACCGCACCTAACTCACACAGCCGAACGCTCCGCACACATCAGCCGCGCGACGTAATGTCGCTGCGCTGATTTCCTTCCCCGAGTACTTGTGAGGCGCGAGTCGCAAGATATTCTATGACATTATTCGGTATTTATGGCCTTCTATGACAAAATAACTGTGTGACTGGATGCACAACTGATATGTAAACATATAAGTAGGACAAAATCGGTAGCATAAAGCGTATTTTCAGAGAATTTCGTGAATGGCATAGAATTAGCCGGGCCGGCGTGCGGCGGGCGGCGGGACGAGACGCGCCGCGGGCGCGCGGCGGAGAGGGGCGCCGCGTCAAAGCCCCGAGCCCGAGAGCGGCTACCGCCGCTACTCGCTCGCCACCTCGCGCTTCGCCAACTAGTCGTGTCCACGGCGCCACCCGAATAGCACGCGCGGCTCTCCTTAGAACCGGCCGGCACCCGAATAATGTTTCAGTGTCTGACAAACTCAATAGGAGGTCTCGGAAGAAGTACCGTATTTAATTTACACTGTATAACCAACCGCATATTCTCAGTGAGTGTTACGCAGTGTGTACGGAAAAAACTTTGTCGAAGATTCTGAAGAATTCTGTGTGAAATTGTGTAACTCGCCGGCCCCAGTCGGATCGCGTTTTGCACAAACTTTTCGGTGAGCTATTTTATAAAGTGTAATTCTACATTATCATTCAGTGATTCAATATGATTTTAAAAAGCATCAACAGGTGCGGGTAGATATTTTATAGGTTTATAGCGTATAAGTTGTCGGCGGGGCGTTGCCGACTATGAAATGAACTTCGGCTTGTTGGCGTTTCTGCGAAATCCAGGCGCCCAAATTCCTTACATTGCTACCAACTAATGCCGCATATACAGATACTTGCCATTCTCTTTGAATTTAATTTGATTTGAGACTTAATTTTTTTAATATATTTCATTGCACAATTAATTTTGCTAGTTATGAAACAAATCAAACAAAATTGGAAAAAAGGGAAATAATAATGTAAATATTTTTACGCTGTTATATTAAAGGTATAAATTACCGATATCGATTTATAGTCATAATATTTAACATTTCACAATATTTAGTTATGAATGACCGCAGTATTGCATGAATTGTAGATAAATAAATTGCATAATATAAAGCAAATTACTTACTAAGTACTTATAGACAAGATTTTTTTTTTAATTGAATAATGGTGAACTTGAAGACTCGAATAATTTTCACCGCGCATTTTACTTAATTTTTGTACAAAGTGATATTGTTAGTACATCAAATGACAATTACTTCTGTTGTAATCATTATTATTTGCATGTTCTTAACATTTCTAACAATTTATTAATTTGTCTTAAAATATACATTTTCAAAATTGATACAAACAGCTTTATTCAATTTATATGAACTTTTAAAAAATATTTCATAACAAAATATAATTTATGTCGAATTCTAAGAGGAAATGGAATAATTTCTTCAATTATGTGTGTGGAATTCAATTGAAGTGTAAAAAAGGCGCGCACAGTCGTTGTATTGGTAAACACTATGTTTTCGCGCCATTCTGCGCTTGTAAACAAATGCTCATTTTACAAGTACCCGTGGCCGTCTACCTGGCATTGATTGTTCGCGGAATCACTGCCATCCAGGTAGATTGTAAAAATAATGCGGGGCTGGCATCCAAGGATAATAGCAAATTTTTGTAAGAACTGGAATAAGTCTCAAGGCCAAAGTACTCTTTAAAACTGTTCGGTTCTCGTATCCCGCCTTCAGTCTAGTTTTGGACACCGAGGTGGACGCTTCCCGCTCCCCGACTTGGTGCTCTAACGGGATTTGTTTGTAAATACAAGGGGGTCAACACCCCTTGTGTTACAATTAACTGTTTTTATTTTTTAATATTTTAAAAGTTTTTTTGACTTTGATAATCTATAGTGAACTGTCATAGTTTTAATTTGTGAACGATGTGCAATAATTAGGTAATACAATTAAATATTTAGGTTATTTCAATCCTCGGTTTTTATTATTTTCAAATTTAAACGATTAAATAATTATCACTGCGCTACTTCACTATTAAAAATATTTGCGGTATGCTTAAAATATTTAAAATAAATGTACAACATCGGTTTCTTTTTGTTGCAGACGGTGTGCGTAGGACCCATCGCGCGCATCGTCCTTGTGATAAGGGGCTCTGTGATATCAAAAACTTCGTCGTAGCTTTAACACTAGTTAGTATTTTAGTTTATATAAGAAAAGAAGAAGAAAAACAATAAAAATGTCGCCGCCAATCTCTCTCGACCCCAACATACTGCAGTTCGACATCTGGGAGTCGCTGGACGAGGTGACAATGGAGATGACTCAGACGTCCGACTTCTGGGCGCAGGTGGATTACGAAGTGGAACGGCTGGAATTTGTGACACCATCCAACCCGGACAGCCTGGACGACAGCGACCCGGACTGGCGGATACCGGACAGTCCGGAAGACCACAAGGACAATATCGTTCACCATGACTGTATGTGGGCGGGCTCATGCGTCGACTCGAAGCATCCGTCGAACACGTTCGTGCCGTCAGACTTGATGTCTGCGACGCCGGGGCAGAGCCTGCTACGGCGAGACGTGTCGCCGCGGCGGCCGGAGACGCCGCCCTCGCTGGACGGCGACGAGCAGCAGTACTCGTTCGAGCACGTGGTGGACGTGGCGAGTGCCGCGCGCCGCCTGGTGCGGGACTCCGCCGCTGTCGCCGCCGACCACTCATACACCATCGCCAGGCAACGGATAGACTACCTCGGAGTGCAAACGCCGTCTGACTCCTGCGAATCAGGTATGTCTCCTATTCTATACATTACTATCTTTATAATATTAAGTAAAACGTTCCGTGACCTGCTTCATCTAACGCAATTTGTAGCCGTCTTCCGTATTGAATTTATATCGTGTTCCTCTTCTATGAGTCTAGTGTTAATTAGTTAAGCTAATAGTATAAAGCTTATTATACATAATTGAGTAAGACGGCAGCGATATGCAAGATGAACGTAGGACGCAGGCGTAATTCTGCGAGCGCGGAAACTGGGCGTATCGACCCGGCTCCCCGCCGCGCGCCCTTCCCGCCGTCTAGACGCACCCGCGCCTTCCGGAACCTTGCCGACCTTGAACGTACCAACCTTCCTTAATGTCAGACCATCCTGCTCATCCCGAGGGATGAGTAATTACGAATAGTTGGTCCACATCTGAGCCGCGCTCGATTAGTTCCCCGATGTCTCGATGCTTAAATGTCATCGGCGCAAAGTTCGAACGCGATGAATCTGTCATTGTCTGGCTTCTAAATGTACTTCAATCGTATGCACATCGATCAATTAGGTTGAATCGTTCGCTTAATTTTGGCGGGAAGTAGGTACGTAATACGTATACTCGTATTGGAAGCGCCGAGCGCCGCTTTGGTTAATAATATTTACAGTTGTGTGTGGAGTCGACCTCGGTGCGCGGCACACGAGTGCATCATTACTACGACTACAATGTTACGTTATCTATTTGCACTTTAGCTATCAACGATAGCGGCGTGTGAGGTCGCATCGTGGCTCGCATTTGTTTACGACGCACTTGTTGCACCGTTGCAATCGTAAAAAAAATATCCTTTTTTTAAATTGTCAATAATGTTAAGTGACGAGTTTAAAATGTCGATGTTCGCATTCACCGCGAGCGCGACATTCCCGCATCGAGTTGTCCGTTAGTCGCGCAAGAATGCGACGGAATGAAATGGAATCTCATTGAAGTGAAGCTCTGCTGGCAGCGCCGGTCTCCGACCGCTGAACCGGTTCCCGGCGCGGTTCTCCCGCATCTAGTCCGGACATCACTATTCATAGACATCGATGATTCGCACCGGTGAAATCTCCTAATTACTGGTCAATAGCTACATATTCAATATGCTTTTATTTTCTATAAAACAATGCGATATTAATAACTATGACGAAGTCGATTAAAAGATTGGAAACGGTCCGTATCACATCACTAGTGGCCGCGCCAAATTTACGACGCATGCTCAGTTTTATCGCGCCGTACGCCGCGCCGCTGCGAACTCGATAGATTCATTTTCCCGCGCAAATATGTTACGACAAAACTGTACCATTAGTTATTACATTTTATTACACCGCCTTTTTGCAGCGGTACCGTTTAGTTACACATATAGGTAACTTGATAGAATAAAATTGAGTTACTCTCGCCGAGTACCAAATTGAGGTATCCGAAATTATTTCGGGTCACTAGTTTTATGGTTCTTTTTATTGAAAAACGTCGTGTCATTTCGCAATAACGCGAGCTATTGCCCGCCGCTATAATTATAAAAGCGGCTAACCTAATAAACTTTAGACAGATAACCGAGTTAAATAGCTCTAGGTGCTTTTGACCTGTGTTTATCTTGACAGATTGCGCGGCCGAGATTGTGATTTATGACATTTAAATTCTAGGTCCCGTTAAGTAAGTGGGCCAGCGGCTGTGCTATAGAATTGTTAAGTTCCTTTAAGGGCAATTCAGGGCACAAGATCCGGTTTTAGGCGCCCCCCAAACATCGCTCGTAACCGTGTCGGGGCCGACAACTGCGCTTACGATTTGCTACTTTTCGCAAACTGCGACAGAACAGCTGATCTATTTTTGAGCACTGACGTAAATACTTACAAGCAGTGTTAAATACAATCACTTGATTAAATATTTGGTTAACATAGTTCAAAGTCTTTTAGCAACAGTATGAATTTTGTCATATCTTAAAACGTTGCTCGAAAAACTTACAGTATCTGTATAGCAACTAAATCTATTTTTATATTTTATCTGAATTAAAAAAAATGTGTTAGCTCGGCTTGCAAGCGATGTGAATGTTCCCCTTTGCATAGTTAATGTGATTTGCACGCTTGTACGCGGAGTTTGATGCTGACCTACATATAAACATATTGAGTCTTGGTAGCCTACCTCAGACTGGTCTGTGAGCTTCTTTATTAACAAATTGTACGAGAATTATCCGACTGCTTGACATAAATAATTATGAGAGCGATTGAATTGAGTCATTAATTACCCGTTCTTTCGTTACGCAAAAAAACATTCGATTCTTGTACTTAATGTGTGTTTATGTTGATTCTTTGGATAGTAAATTATTTAATGTACAATTCATTATCGATACACGATGAGTGGACAGATAGACGTCGCGGCGGTGCGGCGTATGCTACAAGTCGTAAAATATGAATGTCCCACTGTAGTATGCGCTGTAGTGGGAGCGACCTTCTTGTTATCGCACGGAATTGTTAGATATTGTTTTAAACGATCGCTACGTATGTGTGTGTAAATATTTCAAATCGCGATAAAAAAAAGTTATGTTACGTTAAATGAAACGTGGAAGTGTCGAGTGGCATTCCTCGCTACTGAAAGTATTACGAATATATTTATTTGATGATAATATACCGCTGTTATACAATTTGAGACCAAAGTCTTGTAATGATAAGCCGGCTGTGAGTAGGGGAAGAAAAGTGCGTACTACTCCCTCAAAGGCCGGCAACACATCTGCGGTTCCTCTGGCGTTGCAGGTGCCCTTGGGCCTCGTCTTAACTAACTTAGGCGATCCGCTGTTCGTCTGCCTCCTTCTCATAAAAAAAACTTAATTAAAAAATCAAAGTCGTGTAAAATGAAGAATGTAAATCTACGTCAATCTGCGCTAGGACTACGATGTTCTCCAAAGTTTTCAGAATATTTAACGTATACGATTGAAGATGGTCTCAAGTATATAAAGAGCCTTGAACGGAGGCTCAGTTTGGTAAATATCGGTCCGCGGCGTGACCTTCAAGCTTCAAATATGAATGTCGATAACGGGTACGCAGTCGACCGACTGGCATAAATGTATATTGTCTTATCAAAAACGTCTTATACTAACCGCGTGATACCAACCCAGCAACCAGATAATTTAAAATTTCACCTTGATCTTACCGACCTATTGATTATTTAATAATAAAAAAATAACAATCTAAAATGTCATATCTCTCAATTTTTCCATAAATATGTCGCGGATAGCAACGCATTAGCGCTACTATGTAGGTCGAATAATCTATTATAATTTGTATTACCAGAATTAGCAAAGTTGAATAATTTAAAAGCTATAAAATTTCAATGTGTGGAAACGATGCATAGTAACCATTTATAGATTTTAGATAGATCCGTGAATATTATTCAGTTTGTTTGAAGGCGTGGTAATTATTAATTTCAAATTTTACTTTCCGTAATTATACCAAATTTCTAAAAGGTTTTCATCATTTATTATTATTTAATATAGATTTTATTAATGATGGAGTTATTAATAAGGTAGACGGAATCTTCGTATGACGCAACAAGATTACTTTGATATGCCATTAAAATCTTTTTATACGTCGTAGTTTAAATCGATTGACATTTTCATTTTAGTATCGATTAGTGATTACGATTTTAAATTAGTCCATTTGAGAATCTGGCTCTAATGTCAGCCGTGTGACACTTTTTAATACTACCCTCGTGTGTCTTGGTCTAATTCTCTTACCGAATTTAAAGGTTCCCGTATTTCGAGAGGAAAGATATAACATGCATCTTGTTTAAATCCGGTTACATTCTACAGTCCATTAGCACCCAATCGCTGGTTTGGGTTTGTTAACTTTTTTTCCTACGTCAAACGATCGCCCGTGAACTTCATACAAGCCAAGGCCGTACGCCCAATCGATCCGCCATCATACCTCGCCCTATAAATTATCACCGGCTGATTTAGAAGGCGGCCGGTCTCGGAACACCCGCCTCTGCCTAGATGACCGACTTTTCTCGGTTGCGTAATACGCCCAAAATACACAGATGATCGGGTCAGCGATGGATTCGATCGCCATATTACGTTCCTACTCGAGACTTATTAATATACCTTACAAGTCACGATCGATCTTTAAGTACTTACAGTTTGACGTGAGCGATGTCCATTTAGGGCTCCATCAGTAATGAGAAAACAATAAAAACATAAGCCTCGGCCACAGTTATGGTCTCTTAAGCTTATTAACGTTGCACCGCTACTCCAACGTACAGGATGTGTCGAATTTGAAATTTATTTTGCCGCGCTCACGCGACTCCTTATCACATATTAAATACATTCAAGGCTGTTATAAATTCGCACAATAATCGTATCGATTATCATTTAAAATCCCATCGAGGAATTAAACTGATATCGTAAGTATGTCAACTGATATAGGCGCACCTTTATAATTATTGATATTTCGCGCTTTTAATTGTTAGTTTTAACTATGTTGCAAGATCTGCATGTAAGACATTGTATGGTTTGATTTGTGAGCATACTGTATAAGATAGCGTGCATCGCGCGCACGTCATGAAAATTTTTAATTAACGCGTTCAAATGCCAGTGAACTTGGCCCTGGGCTTTAGAGCGTGGCGAGCGCCTTGCGGGTCACCCGTCTCCGCTCCACAATGAAAACCTTACGAGTACAATGTTTCAAGTTTGTGTAATGTAATGTAACAATTTATGTAGTGTAATGTAACAAGTTTGGTAGATACATTTATTTGTATCAATCAATTAGTTGAAGTTGTGTATAATATTTATGAAATCGGAACGTGGTTACTGTGTGAACTGAAATGAAATGCAGCCGCGCCCTATCGCACTCGTAGCCCAGAATTCAATTTATTTGTATTAGTTCCACATATTACCGACACAACTGCTACTATGTAACATTAATTTAATATCAAACATAGAAATATTGGTACATAGAGTTAAATGTAACTTTGCTATGTAATCTGTAAAGATAGTGTGATGTTTATATGATTTACGTCGTTATAATGACTAAGATAGTATTCAAGTTGTAAATATTAATGTGCCATTCGGATTGCTTAATGTGGGCCTAAGCAAGTTATTGGCAATGCAGTCAAATGACTCATTGTATTTCTCACGGCGCAGACGTAGCCAGTGCCTAGGAATTGTGACTAATCTCGAATGGGCTAACAATGTAGATACCATATCATCAAACCTTCTTACACGTTAAGTATTACAGATTTGTTGACACATGATTTAGGACTCTAACAGACGCGGGTTTTCCGATTGTAAAATTACTACGGGCTATCTGCAGCGTTTCAAATAGTAACGCGACGTCTGCAATCACGTGTTAGTTGAGTATGTTTATGCAATAGATATAGCGAGGGCCTAGGTACGCGGTAGAGCGGCGCCGGCGGCGACAATGCGGCCGGTGTCGCTTACACGCTGAAAATAATACCCGCCGTCGGTTGTTAATCGCGTCGGCGCCGGGGAAAGAGAAAATTGCGATGTGCGAATCGACTTCCCACACAATGGATACCCCGCGCCCACGGCCGCGTCACACCGATACGCAGGACGAATGCGTCGCGTACGATAAGCCGTGTCGCTATGCGGAACCGACGAAAAGATCGCGCGCGTCGGCGTTATTCCATCGCAGCCGAGGTCGTCTATCGCAAATACTCAGTTTCGCGTATATTTCGCGAGTTTCGTCCTTGGAATGCTCAAACAGCTGCCCACGTGACCGGTTTCTATTTTAGACGCCTTAAAAATTAATCGAAAATTGTCGGGTGCGGACTGTAGCGATTGCGTTCGTACTCCCGATCCGAGTCGAGGGAACCGCTGACATAATTATTCGTTCGCGTAACGAGATAGCGCTGCCGCAAGCCGACTTTCCGCGGAATCGGCCCAGCATAGTAAACACGATACGTAGTAGTAGGACTACATCCGCCGAGCGAGTACTCTACGCCCGTTATCGCCTCCATTCATTATTACATCTCTTAATGATATCATTTTGTAAATTGTGAGATGCAAGCTTTTTATCCTGCTCATTTGGGAGTCCTAGTCCTATGGCTTCGATTCTAGAGAATGCAGGTACATTATAACAGAGAGGCGCCCGTGTTGAGGCAGTTACCATTGACGCTATTGACTCCGTACGTCTCTCACATTTATGATTAGCAAAGAAAAAACTAGTTAAGCATTCCGAAACGGCAAACTGCGCCCGCCTGTTGCTACGCGATTGTGCCCTAGCAACAGTAACAGGTTTTACTGGTCTCGAATAGCTCGCGTGTCTCGCCGAGGGAGCGTGCTCGCCGATGTACTAATGAAGCTTCTCTCTATCGCCATCGAGGCGCGTCGTGCGGCGCGAGGACGCGACGGGAGCGGGTCCGCGCCGGCCGGCGGCCGTCCATTGAGTGCGGACGCTGCAGTATACGTCGCGCACGCGCTCTAGTTTTGGCGCGAACGCCCGTGACGTCGGCGTCCGGATCGATGTCCACAGACGCTGCGGTAGTACGCCGGGGTCGACGCCCTCGACCCCCTGCGCCCCCCGAGCCCACCCCGCGCGTCTCCCCTCGCCGTACCAGCGCCTCCCACCTGACTACTGCAGCCGCATCCCTACATCACATCTAGACCCGCAATTCTATATAGACGGCGATCGCCCGCCTTTTATGGTGATGCGAACATTACGCTCGTTGCATGAATGAAAGCATGCGAGCTATGAAACTGTTAATGCGGGTTTTAATTTGCAATACAAATAAACGAACGCTAAACCGTATGCGGCGCTCGCATCGCTACATAACAATACCGCTCTGACAGATAAATAATTGTACCTAATTGCATTTTTAATTTCCCTCGTTAGTACTAAAGATTCATCACACTAAACTGTTTCTCCATTGTTGCAGAGGAGGAAATCGATGTAGTATCGGTCGGCACGACGCCCCAACCTTTGCCGGGCACGACGCCGTCCCGGGACTCGTACTCGCGGGACTCATACTCCGGATCGTCGGCGTCCCAGGAGCTCCTGTACTCGCCGCAGCAGACCCCGCGGCCGGCCGCCAGGAAGCGCTTGATACCACCGACGAGCATACCCAGCGCCTCCGTGCCGCGGCGGAAAGCTCGTGGCCCGGGTCGCCGCGGCCGCCGCTCCAACACTGACACCGACTCCGAAGCCGAGGCGCCCGACGTCGAACGCCGTTCCATACATAACGACATGGAGCGCCAGCGCCGCATTGGCCTCAAAAACCTCTTTGACGAACTGAAGAAACAAATACCCGCGACCAGAGACAAGGAGCGCGCCCCTAAAGTGGTGATACTGCGCGAGGCGGCGGCGCTGTGCCGCAAACTGCGCGAAGACGACTACGAGCGGGAGAACTTGCAGAAGCAGCAGAATAAACTGGTCGCCAAACTGCGGAAGCTCCGCATGACGGTGTCCCGCTACCGCGTGTATTGAGCGCCCGGCCGCGGCTGCAGTGATCGATTGTTTGCGGAGGGCTCTCGGAGACTTCCGCGTCGCGCTAGAGGACGCTAACTTTTGTAAGTTGTTCCGACGCGTATTAATAATTTCTGTACGATAGAATACGGTCGTTATTAATAACGCCGCTACGTCTTCGAAGAATCGAAGGGAATTCATTAAATTTCATCAAACTGTCAGCTTTTACGGCTTACTCTGCTTCTGTACGAATGTTGTAGTGATAAATAACCGCTAGTTAGTTTTGCTCAAACGATATTTTGCAGTGCCAAAGTGAGCCATAAAACTGGCGTAATCGCGTCCACGGACTTTGTATAAAACATAATAGTTACAGACTGTTGCGATAACTCGTAGACTGGTTTATACCTCTAAAATGTTTTTCGATTTATTGTTTAAAGTATTTAATAAAATAGTTGTGGAGTGTACGTTTAGATTGGAATCGTATTGAATTGTCAAAAATACATCAACATTAGAACATGTTTCCGAGACGTTTAGTGATTAAGTTGAGCGTTTCGCGGTGTCAGGAGAGTAGAGGGAGGACAGTAGGCCGATTGGGTTTGTCAGTGCTGTACATAGTAGAGTGTGGCGTGGTGCGACTGCAGGCCGGCGAGGCAGCGGCAGGCGCCGGCGCAGGCTGCGGTGGCCGAGGGTAACAGAAAGTTCCGGATGCGCTGGCCTCTATATATGTTTTCGGCCCGGTTCGTAGGATTTTCTATTTCATCCCACATCTCGCGCGCTCGTGCGGGAATAGGATAGTGATATCAAAAATAGTTAACTCGATATTAATGTAAGTCTAAAATATGCATAGGTTAGTTCGCTTACGGTTTTTAGTGGTTTTTGTTATCATGTAAATTTAACACTTAATGTTTTTATATTTAGTCGCGCCATTGACTTCGATTCAATATTTTAAATGCATCATAACGATCGAAGAAATTATGGACCATTTATCTATTTTTTAATCATTATTTGTGCCTATATATTGCACGTAATTTACATAAAAAATTTTACGCATATGACTAATACTAAGATGGTTTTGTGAATAAAGCTTGTATCGCGCGCTTTTCGAATTAATTTTCGCGCTCTTTTTACTGTCTCTCGGAGTGTATTTGGCGCGGCGTTGAAAAGTGATTTTAGATGTGTTTTACAGCCAAATTCGCACTTCGTTATTGTAAATGCATTAATATTATGATTATTTCACCTAGTGTGTACGGATACTTTATTTTGTACGTTGTGAATATTAGACAGAGTAACAAATGTAGCCGCAGTTTAGCTAAATAGTCCAGTGACTCAAAACAATGAAACATAATCTCAGTGACTAGTATACGTTATATGGCATAGACTGCGTATTTTGATAATAACATCATAATTACGATTGTAATTACTTTATTTCCGTTAAGAAATTAAACATAAAAAAATAACCACGAAATAGTTCCTCATAGTACCTACTAATAGAAAATTTTGCATTTTCTTTGATATAATATTTTACAGCAGTAAGTTAGTGATGTAGTCGGTGGCGAGTGGCGCCGGGCTCGAGGGCGCAATAGGAACTCGGCATCGGTCCGGGCTTCATCCGCAGTTGACGTTCTATGAAAGCACAGGTCAGCAGATTGTACGCTCGAAGGCTTTAATTGTGTGCGGAATGTGCCTTGCTATGTACATATATAGATAATATTAGGTGTATACTCGAATTAGTTGCAAGAAATATTTTTGTGAGATATTATGTAGGATATAGCGTTGTTTTAATAAGTAGAAACACGAGGAGGTCTATAGTTTCCTGTTAAAGGTTTGCAGTTTATCTTCCACTAGCTGTTAAATGTACATTATAGAGAATAGATAATAGTATGTACGTCATTTTTTATAAACGAGTTTTTTTTTCTAGTAATCGTTTAATTTTTTTTCTTAATGGGAGAGTTACGAATTCTCGAATGTTGTACCTGCATTTAATTTTTTTTGTTATACTTGACATAAATAATAAAGTTAATAATGATTTAGCTACGTTGAAAGTAACATTGGTTTCTTATTCGGTGATAACATACAGTTAAAAACTATAGTTTTCGCGTAAGAGCAAGTCAGTAGGTAATGTTATATGTAAGAGATGACAGCTTTATGTTCTTTAGGGCAGAGGGCAGATCGAGATTAGGCAAGTAACGAATCAATGCACTTAAACTGTGACAAGGCACATTTCCACCACCGCCAAATGGTACGTCTTGGATCAAAAACAAGTTACACATAGCATATACATACATAGCAACTCAATTTGTAAATTTTATAAATAAGGTTGGGACGAGTAAATAATAGTTTAATTTCTATGTGTAATTTTTATTTGTATAGTATCCGTAAGCGATGGTAACATCTAGCCACCGTCGGGGCCAGTGGCCAGTGGCCAGTGGCGGATCGGGCGTGTTGCGGCTGGTTGTGAGCGGTGGTGAGCCGTGGCCGGCCGCAGCACGCCCCCTGGCGGTGGCTGCACACACCACTACAGAGAGTGCAGGACGCAAAATAAAATTCCGCCTAACATTAACTTTGCACCCTGCCATCTTTGAAGTGGCGTTAGTATAAAAGGACATTTGTACTTATCGCGTCAGAGTCGAATGGATACTATCATGACGATGTGAAAAGTTCTTTGGTTTTTGTTCCTTAATTATGTATATCGAAATGCTAAGATAATCATTAAATATGGATATGTAAATGATAAGGCCGTTCCGGGGCAGAGTTGACAAACCATTGGCTATTCGATTGTGATTTTTATACATTTTCGATTTATTTTAATTGGGTTTTTCGGCTACTAAATTAGTGTTTAGATTCTGTGATTTTATATGTACCTGTGCGGTACGCTGGTGTGATGATGTTTTTAATGCTCTGTCTTGGTCGGTGTAAAAAATAAACGGTTTTTATTCATATTTTGTTTTTGGCTTTCTCCTTTCCCATTACCCCTATAAACTTACACACAAATACACACTTAGAAATGACAAAAAACTTTGTTTGAAAAAGAGACGAAATGACGACCCAGCAGAAAATCTGAAAATACACATTTCATTTTTTTAAAACTCATGTTAAAGTTTGAATTTCAACGCAATGCGTTAACATTGAACGAAATAGACATAAGTATAGAACTAAATTTTGTCAGTACAGAAGTCGGCGCCACCAGATTATAATAATAGGCACTAGAAAATGCTAATTTGAAATGTCCATCGCGAGGAACAACAATCTACAAGACGCAGGTACGCTAGGTTTTGAAAACCCTTCTATAGTAAATATAATAGTAATTTAAAATTAGTTCACACTTGGATTCCGTTCTTGGCAAGAGTTAATTAATATTCTTAACTAATTGCCGTGAGAGAGAGTTAAAAATCTTGAGTTACATATTAGAGAAAAAATAGGCTAGGTACCTACCTACTTCGATTTTTGTTAATAATTCTAGCAATAGCAAAACACCAAGACATCGGCCGAATAATGGGTATTAAAAAAAATCTCACATTTTTTAAAATATTAACACGTTCTGTAACAAATAACATTGCACAATACAGTCTCGAATAGTGTAAGTCATTGTGTATGTTTATAAATAAACAATGCAATACAAGCATAAAAACAAGGAAAACAATATTAGCACAGCGGTGACTTTGCCAAGAACGGAACGTATTAAATTAGTTGCGAGCTGTCATAACAATCGTGAAGTTAGTTTTGGTGAAGTGAAGTGCGTGCAAGTGTTGTTATGATGGCTCTGAGATCTGTGATATCGTCTAAAATACCAATGGTGATAATTCTAGGTGCGACGGGAACGGGTAAAACGAAACTAAGCTTGGAATTAGCTCAGAAGTTTGAAACTGAAATTATTAGTGCTGATTCGATGCAGGTTTGTAACCTAACCTAAAAAATGTTTTTCACGTGATGTTTAGTATTAATTTCTATTCTAAAATGCAACTTTTAGTAGTCTTGGGTAGTGAAAGTCGTGTTTTTTGGGTTATTAAATATTAGTCGATAATTTTAAGAACTTAACGGCATATAAAAAAGCATTTTATAACCTTAAAGAATTCTAAATTTTTAGGTGCAATGACATGAGGGAACATATTTATGGCTTAATAAGTATTCCAAAAGTTACTTTAAAGCTAAAATACAACTTGTACTGACATTATTGGTTGTTGTACAATTTGACATGCACAAAATTAGTTAATATAAACAGTTAAAAATCAAGATTCAATTGATAGAACACTGAGGATAGATATCCGAGTTTTGTTATTAGAAATTTAAAATGAGAGATTAGAATTTAAATATTAAGTAAGTAAAACTTATCCTGTATCATTTTTCAACATTTATAATCTCTCAAGTATCAGCCGTTGTAAAAGTTAAGATCTAATTATTCAATTCATCTTAAACTAACATCATAGAAGATTATTCTTAATTCATAATAAAAATATTATCAAAATTACTGTCAAAGAATATGCATTAATAGACAAGTATCACTTCAAAAGCCGGCAACGCATCTGTAGTTCCTCTGGTATTGCAGATGTTCATGGGCGTTGTTAATCACCTCGGTGTTACCTCTGCCTTTGCTCCCTTGTATTATAAAAAAAGTCTGAAGAAACAATACTAATAAGCATGGACTCCGACAATAATTTATAAAATACACTTTCTAATAAGATTCTATCAACAAGTACTATGATAAAGTACTTGATATAGTAATATGTAGGAATAACGATTTTTTGTCATTTTATTAGCTGAAAAATATTTAAAATTTTACTTGAGTTCCGCAAAAAAGATCTTGTTCAAATAAGATTTCTAGTATATTTAAACAACCATGGTGCTCTGTTGTGTCGGGGGTCAATACTCTCTTTGGGTTTCTGCGCCAGTGGAGTAAGTAAGTAAGTAAGGTAGGCAACGCATCTGCAACTGCAGATGTCTGTGGGCAGCGGTCGCTTCACTATTTCAGCGATTCAAGGTGGCCGTATTCTCGTTTGCCACTTTGTAATATAAAAAAAAGTATATTTATATAACAAGGAAAATAAGTTTCTAATTGAATATGTATTTTATGAAATACTTTATTACAACCTAAAACTATATAAAACAATTCCTAATTAATTAATATTGAAATAAGTAACAAACAATTGTTACTAGTGTTAAATAGGTTTAATATCAAGTCTGCAACACTAGACAATTTTTGTTTGGAAGTTTTTGCTTGTACTTTTACTTATTTTGCCTTCGGGACTATACAAAAGCTTTGTTATGCAATCTATACAAATGTCATTTATTATAAGGCCGAAGGGTAGACAGAGATAAAGACTCCCATGTTTTGGTTTCTGCCTACCTTTCCGGTTGCTGTCTGAAGACTTCAAGTATAATGCATGTCTAGGATCACGTACCTACCTTCTCTTATCATTTTACGATTACAATATTTTTTTAGTCTTCACACTAATCTATAGCCTTCAGATTAATTTCATAGAAAAATAAACAAAAATTAAACGGAAATAAGACTAATCAAATTCACAAGATCACTTTTTTAAAACTGATTTTAAGATAAATAAATCTTATAAGAAAATATTAAGTGATACACAAACAAATAAGACTTAATCATACCTTTTAAGGGTAGCAACCACCGAATCTTTAAACGCCACTCAAATATTTAAGAGCGTATATGTTAAGTCCACGCTTAAACTGCAAATTCTACGGCGAACTTGTTTAATTTTGGCTTTGATTTTAAGCGACGCTTAAATTTGAGTGACGTTTGAACATGCGGCCTAAGTCTACTTCGTCGTAAGTCTTTCAAGACTCATCGTATCGTTTTTGGATACACTGAGCATTCATTTTCACAGTACAGCAGAATGACCGGATACACACATAAATCTTTATGAAAGAATTTCACTTGCGCTTCGCCCGAGTTTGTCTACGTTTTATTATATAACACATCGTGGGATGTCTAACAGCCTTCAGTTGGGTCGCTGATACTATAGTATATCTCAAACGCGCAGATAAAACACTCCTGGGTTCGAAAACAACAATTAACTGTAAAAAATTATGGTGTGAATCACGATGTGTACATGTCAGTACACCACATCTCTTCCTTTCAATAAATTTTTTGATCGACTGTCCCCTGACAGCCTCGTCCCCCATCAAAGAGTAGACGTCCGACAAGCAAGTTACAAGTCAGTACACCACACTCAGGAACATATTTTAGGCCAAACTGTGTCTTAAATGACCTTCGAAACTGTTAAAAGTGAATTCAGAGCCCAATATGAGTGTTAACGTACGAGTACATTTTGGTATTGCGTATGATTTTGCACCGATGCCGCGCAGTTATTAAATACAAAACATTGTGCAATGTTGCATATAGAAGTTCGCAAGGCATTTCTTATAAGATGTGTTTTGGAATGAGCGATACTTCAATAGATGTTAAAAAGGAAGTACTGATTAAAAATATGCTAAATTATTATGATTCGCTTAAAATAATTTACCTAATGAATTAATTTTGTAAATCT
>QDHC01002438.1:402865-419192 GCA_013186455.1 Papilio dardanus tibullus
CAGTGACCAAAGTCCTAGTACACATGTCTTTTCTTATTTTTTTATGGAGAGTGAGCTGGATGGCAATATGTGTTCCTGCTAGTCTGTGGAAACCCACGGTTACTGTAATGTCAACCATTCGAGGTTATATATATAAGATTGCTTTTATTTTCACAAAAAAAGTGTGTTTTCAACAACAACTAACACATTAATTCATAGAATGATGTACATCGTATTTGATAACTTTGCAACTCTTTACATATTACGTGAAATAAAAAGAGCCTGAAAAACAACATACAAAGTTTTCTATTTGCAAAAAATGTGATAAAATAAATTGATTCTTAGGAAAATATAATGATCAGATTGATCTTTGAACGTTAAATAAGTCACGTGCTTCTATTAAAATATATCTTATCATTGTAAGAAATAAACGATGTTCACAAGTCCGTCAGCAAATATATTGTATGCCAAATTTTATAAACGCTCGGAGGCTCAGCCACATGAAATCTTATGTCTGAGGGGTGTAAAGTGTTGCAGGATTTGGGCACAACACTGCGCGTGTTTTACTCAAAGGCATACGTTCTCAGCTAACCGCGAGCTAATGTAAAGTTTGTGTCGTGTAATACCACTTTGCTTTGATTGTTTATAAAAAAAATAAAGTACAGTGGCCGACATGATTCCATACTGACATGTTCGGTTTGCTTGTACCTCGTTATCTTCGATCTCAAATCGGCCGAGCTCCGAACGCATTAGTAGTCAACACAAATGTTTTTGGGAGATTTTTTTCATACAAATAAAAGCTCTTTGCATGTCATTTTTTTTGTGTACACCACGCTAGTTATTCGACATTCGTATGCGTACGCCTGTGATCACGTGCGCACACAGCCCGCGAAAGCGAACCGGATCCGTAAGCAAAGCGATGTAATTTTTGTATAAATCTGACATGCAATTGGGATACTTGGGATTTGTCTTTTAGTTTCTCTCTAATCCAGTTCTCGCTTATCCAGGTTCGACTGTATATGTTTCACTACGCGAAATATAAACTAATAGAGCAAACTTTGCTTACTAATTCAACATCGTTACCCAACGGTAAGCTTCGCTTCGGTTTCGCTTCGCTTTCACGATGTGTCAGGCGTTATTCTCATGCGTTAGGGAGGGGTTAAGGGGGGGAGTAAAGGTATGTAGTTGGCACATAATTGCATAATAAATGAACGGTCGCCGGGCGGGTAAACGCTCGCTTGGCACTGACTGATTAAGACGGATTATAGCCACGGCGGCCACGAGGATTACCCGGATTAAATCTGACTATGGACAGCGAGATGTGTTACATATACTGAGTACGGACTGCAAAATAATTTTACATACGATCTAGAAACCTGGTTAAGCGAGACATGGATAAGCGAGTCATTCTATAGTCCCGACGAACTACTCTCGGAGCGAGAAACGCGAATTAGAGAGAAATCTCTAAGCGAGACAAATATCGCGCCCCCTTGGACTGTCGCTTATATTTTTGTGTCACGATTTGTCACTTCTACCAACTTACATTGTAACTTACGAGTATGACGTTATTTCGTAAAATAATCATTAGTACAATTTATTTTAGAGACATTTTTAATCTTTCCCTTTTAAAATCCTTAATATTCCGTTCATGGCCTGGTTTACACACCCAAGATTATCTCATCGCTAACATAATTATGGTGACCGCAATTTATGTGGAATAAAAGGACATTTTTAGTTTTTTATTCAAACCGGTTTAAAAATTACAGCAAAAAATTTCCTTATAGTGCAATAGTTGTAAAACAGCAACATCTTATAAAATACTAGCTGTTATTTGCGACTTCGTCCGCGAGGAAATATAATGCCTGGAATATATATGTCACTATGTTACTCGTGGATAGTTATTTAGTTATTTCAACACATTTTCTTTGTGTTATAAAAAAAAGGGGGCAAACGAGCAGCGTGAACACCGAGGTGATCGACGACGCCTATAGACAACTGCAACACCAGAGGAACCACAGATGGGTTGCCAACCCTTGAGGACTTGAGACGCTCGCTTCAAGAATGAAGGACCCTAAGTTGTAGCAATTCGGAAATACTGCCGAGGACAGACCATTCCACAGCGCGGCTGTGCGAAGCAGGCGGCTTTGAGAAAATATATACAAAATACATACAAAAATGCAAATCTTTCCACTTTATAATATTAGTATAGATTAAGGGAATAATTTATTTTGAATAATTTTTCGAATTTCCTACTATAAAAACTCTGTAGTACGGAAAAGTCCTTAGCGTATATGTCTGCATGGGTCGCCGCGCGGTCGCCGACCCGTACCTTGGCATTGCGACGTTGCTTGCGTCATGCAACCTGTCAATACGCACCGCTCATTTACGACTATAGTACGAACAACTTAACTGACCCGGTGACCATGAAGTAATACTTGACTTTAGGCTCGTGGGAGTACAGTCCACAGAGAGGGTCGTTTAGTCGGTATGGGACAATGTTAGGACAGGTGCCAATGACCTTGAGACCGACACACCGGACGTGTAGTTCTCATGTCTGATGGTGCCTTAAGGCATTTTTCCCTTTATAAAAAACCCAGTGACCATGAAAAAATACCATTGTTCACCCTGATACATAGTGTCAAAAAATTGTCAGAAGATCCTTGTCGACTACCTTTCTACACGTGTGTAATTTTTTGACAGAATTAACTGCTTTAACCACCTCTCGGTTACCGGGCCATATAAATTAGTCGAATTATACATCTTATTTGTTCAGTGAGCCGCGTCGGAATCTGCCGAAACATAGTTAGATGTCTTTTGATGGGAATCTGTGATGCTTTAATATACAACTCCTTAGTGGAAGTTTTGTGTGTTATTTAGAACGTATTTACGTCATGTAATGCAAGATTTCTACGGTTCAACTAAATTCAAAGATTGGGTTGTCATTCTATTCTGGAGTTGTCAGTTTTTTTTAATAATCCGAAGCGACCCCATATCTATGGATATCTGCAATTACAGTTGCGTTGCCTACCCTTAATCTGAAGAGGAGGACACGCACAGCAAGAGGAAAATACCCCTTCCTATGCATCCCCTTCCCCGCCAATCCACTTCCCCTTCCCATCATTTCCTTAGAAGGAAAGGATAGGAAGGGAAAGTAGACTAAAATAGGCTTCTGGTACCATACTCATCAGACGAAACACGTGATAGCTTCCATTTGACGCCTGTCTTCTGTGTGGTCGTGGTATGTCACCGGGCGAGCCGCCAATTCGTGCGATGATGTTAAAGCGGGCTCTACCACTGTTGATTAGTTATATTTAATTACTGGCTGCGCGTGACTTCGTCTGCGCGAAATTTAAAAAAATCTAACCTATGTTACTCGGGGATAATGTAGCATTCTAACGGTGAAAGATTTTTTTGTAATCGCCCCAGTAGTTTTTGATTTATTCCAATACATACAAAAATACTATAGTCAGTGTTTCCGTCCAGCTATAATGTGGGTGCCTTCAAGAGTAGGATGAACAGGCATTTAATAAACTAGCACGTAACATCTTTCGACTGCATCGCTACCTATCAGCAGGTGGGATCGCGGTCAAACGCTAGTTTATAAGTAATAAAAAAAAGAATGAGATATAGAGAGAATGTAATTATATCGTATTATTGCTGACGAAACGATATGCACAAAAGGACTTATTGAAAAAAACTTTTTTGTTTAAAAAAATATATAAAGTTTTTATGTCTACCTAAAAATGTGAACAATTAAAGTAACGCAACGAAGCGATACTTTATAACTACATCTACCCACCCGGTTGTGTTCTAGGCGTGAACATACAAGTATGAGAGAACTGGTTCCCCAGGCAGTCGGTCATCGCGACGTCAAGGCCAACAGAACAATCCCACGGCTATAAAACATTTTAATATTATAAATGTTCGCCATGTAATTGCTTGATTCCATTCACATCGAAACTAAATTGCTAAATTACTTCCCAACATCATTTAAACTTACCTGAATAAAGTAATAGTTATTTAATACCAATCAAGCAGAAAATGTACACTAAATACTCTTTTCTCAACCACTTTATTATGCAGTGGCCAATAATATATCTTAGCTTAGCCTTAAATGGCTTGATCGAGAGATCTCGCAGACGAGAAAGCAGACTACCTTGATAATATTAATATATTAGATTAGGTCACTTGTTACATTGTACGCGTTGTTGTGATAATTATTATTTTACTTCATTGCTTAACCCCAACCTTAAGGCTTCATTAGACCGAATTTACATCCGTATATCCTTTTAGTTACTCTGTACTTTTCTGATTGATTAGTTGGTAAAGCCGGCTGCAAACGTACAATTTTAACTGTACTGTTAAAACTAACGTAAACGCGTCAATTTGAACTGCGCAGTTGAACTGTACAGTTCTCAGTTTTGCCTACACACGTCAGTTTTAACTGCGCAGTCGAACTGTACAGCTAAAACTGACCGCCTGTAGTCGGCTTAAGTTAATCCACTTAATCTTTGACTTAGAAATATTTTGCGTATTTCGTCTGATGATTGCGGTGTTATGACACTTCAGCTACTCTTTTCCTTCTTCTCCTTTTCTTAAGCATAAAGGGCAGTGGGGCGTTTGACCATTTTCATAATAAGAGCCGCCATTTTAAACCTGTTAGATACTTGTTCGATGTTTTAAGATTAACATCAGATATTTTATTTATAAACGGTATTTTCCAAGAATTATTTAGAGGTTGTATGTTTGACATAAATTAAATAACATTTAAAATAGTAGAAGGCATAGAGATATTATGTATAGATGGAGCGCTCCATAGTAGTTTGACAGCAATATGCGTGCCGAGTAAGAAATTATTAAAAAATCAAATCTTTGCCAGTAATATGTAAAATTTCCCAAGTTTGGGAAAAAATTGTTTTTTTTTACTTTTTAAAATAAACAGTAGAATGAACTGAAACATTCATAAAAATGTTAATTGTTAATAATTTTCGTTTTTAATTATTATTTTTTTATTTCAAACAATTTAAATCCAAACAATTTTTAACAAAGACTATCTTTATTTTATGTTATTAATGTTTAATTAGCGTTTAAAAATGTCTCGATTAATTATAATATTACACTTTAGTAAATACTATGAAATAAAATTAAAATATGAGAAAAGAGCTTACATTCGGTCGATTTTTTATGTTTGCAAATGTAATGTAAAGGACGACACTAGGGGAAATTTCCCTACGGGAGATCTCCGGCGGTCTCAATGCCTCACTTATAGGCTTCGAATGCTCCATCTATAGTATAATATCTTTGAGTAGAAGTATTAAAACTTTTTTGTTCATCAAGTAATAATAAATTAGAATGTGCGAATTAAGCCTATTATACTGGGTTGTTAAAATAATGGAAAATTACAAGAAACGCGATGTATTTCGCAATTTATTGAAACACTTATTAAGTAAAAATTCATACGTGCTAAGTAACACATATCAAATGAACTTCCGTAGGCTGAACAAGCAAAATATGACACTTCGGTATAACGACCTTGCATACCAAAATATAGCCAATAGAAATAGACCCTCAATCATGTATTAAATGTTATGATTTTATTCATCGATGAAGTGTCTTCGATAAATGGTTAAAACCTACAGAAGGATTACGAAAACACAGTAATTTTATATTCATGTTGCAATTTCTTTGTAATGCATTTTAGTACAGTCGACAGCAAAACTTACTAATGAATAATTAACATTGGCAAATCGGCGTATTAGCGACTTTATGTAATTTATTATAAAGATTAAAACTGATTATATTTTTGTGAACAGTGTTTATTCTGTGGTGAACTGTGCCAGTTAATATGGATTTGTTGGCGAAATTAGTCTTCACCTTTATTTAGCGTTATGCATTTTTTTTGAGGTCAATGACCGCACACAAAACTTTTAGAAAAATATGCCTAAAATGCAAAACAGATACCTTTTCGTTTCGGCCCACGAGTCCTATGTTCCTTTAGTAAAGCCTTGTACGCACTAGGATAGTATTTTAGTCGAGTAGCAAGTAGCAAGTAACCGAACAAAAGATTTACTAATCTATACTACTAAAATGTTGCAGTTCGGACACGTTTAGTTACTAAATTACTACGCTAGTGCGTAGGTTTAGGTTTAAACGAGTCCGAACAGTAGTAAATCCTTTTGGATAAATGCTACTTGCTACTCGACTAAAATACTATCCTGGTGCGAACAAGGCTTAAGAGTTGAACTACCGAAATACGAGTATAACACTTTTATATTATAAAGGTATCTCCAAAGTGGCTGAACGGATCTCGGAGTAGAACATAATCTGGAAGGAGGCACAGGCTACTTACTTTTATATCCGCACCAACGGAGTCGCGGGCTACTGCTAGTTATACATAAAATAAATTACAAAAAAGATAAAATTTCATATCTTGACATTTCTTTTCTTTGTGACCTATATTGCGAAGTTTGATAAGACGCCATGACGTGCGAAATGGATTTATTTAGACGACGACAATCAACATTTCCGAGATAATAATGATAAGATTCTGGTACCTTATTACAGCTGTACCTTGTACGTAGTAAAACAAGCGAAGATAACCTGGTTTGTTTAATGAGTAAATCCAATAAACTAATTATTATAAAGATTCACTAGTAAAGAATTATATTTAAACATCAGCGGTATTTCCAAACGGTTACGACTTAGGTGCCTTCAAGAAAAGAGCGTTCTCCTCCCGCAAAGGCCGGCAACACATCTGTGGTTCCTCTGGCGTTGCAGGTGTCTATGGGCGTCGGACCAATTTAATTGATCCGCTGCTCGTTTGCCCCCTTCTCCTATAAAAAAAAACAATTATCTCTCTGTACACAGAAAAATGTAAAGATGTCTCATACAGATAGCTAATATTAAAACTTAATTTAAGAAAAAAGATTTTCGCAATAATTTGAATTACAGAGTTCTAGCTTGAAATGCGCGGTGTATAACAACGTAAATTACTAAGTTTACTCCAACATTTTATTTGTAAATTATGTATGTATCTTTAAATCCAAAAGTATCAAAAAAACGGTACTAAATGTAAAAGATCTTAATTTTTTCGATCGATACGAAGCTTGTCAGATAATTAATTCTAGATTGTAAACAGCGACAAAACATGTATCCGAAGGGCCCGCGTTGGTGGTCCGACTGGCGGTATAAATATAAAAAGGTTCTTTATGTATTCATTTTTATAATTTTCTTTTGTACGTTCGTTGAACGTTCCTCAATATTATTGGCTAGCAATGAGCATTTTATACTTGCGTCCATTTTCTTTTTATAAAGTCTAAGTTTAATGGTAAAATTAGCAAGTGACCTGTTGTTTAGAAATGTTTGTGGCATTATATTTTGAAAGATATAGAGAGGAAAATAACTAATAGAATAATGATTTAAAGCAAGTTTTAAATATGTTAGAAACTAGTGTAGACTTTACAAAAAGCTAATCAAAGAAGTTGCATTGTAATTTCACATATTGCGCCTAAAATAAAAACTCCACAGTCGTCAACCGGATCAGAATATTTTGGGCGGAGATAACGTGGGTCAGGGATTGCAGATTTGATGCTGGCAACATTGTAGCAGCGGTCGCGACCTTCATTGGTGCTGCCATATGCAATCAGAAGCGATAACGGCTCACCCAAAATATCTACATTTATTGCATGTGATATGAGATAACGGCCTACCATATTGATTTCGATGCATTCAATTTTGTACGTTATTGGAATTGAGCGAGCAATTTACTTGATTTTATTTGACCACGATGTCACATTAAGAACTGCAAAAATAAGGTATTGGAATGTAATGCAAGAAGATTAGAAATAGATGGGTTGCATGATGTAGTGTAATGGCTATGGTCTGTGCTGTCTCTGGATGACTGACGTCCGTCACCACTGGACAGTAAACGCCTAGCTTTAGTTTAAAGTTCGGAAACATATTCTCTATAATCAGAACCACGAATCTCGTCAACTTTGAGATGTTTACAACTCATATAATTTATGGGACTGAAGTGATGAATAAAGCAAATACTTTTCTTTCTATTAATTCGTTCAAAGAGTACATTAGTAAAGTTTAGTATTTTACGTACAGTTTCATTTTCGAAGAACTTAGGTTGCTATGGCGCCTGGTTGACTTTATTCCTTCTCGTATCTTCAAGCCGACGCAATCACGCAACAACACGTCGCATACTTGACCTCTCCAATTTTGTCTTTGTGAGTTGCTGGTGTCACATATAGATAAGTATTTTTTGCGTGAGCTCATGCTTATCGTTGTTATGTTACTAACCAATTTATCTGAATGTGGCTGCTGGAATTTGATCTTAGTGTATCACATTGGGTGCTCGTTGTTTTAAACAAGAGTCAATGAAAGATCCAGTGAGAAAATAACTATGACAAACTTACACTAAACAGTAACATTTCGCCTTTTTCCACGTCCTTTGCCTTACCAGTTGGACAGATTTAAGAGTGTCGAATCTTATTAGAATTATTTGGTAGATTATTTTATTTTGGACCAAACAAATATGTTTAATACATGTTCATTTATCTAAATTGAGTGTATTGAGATAGCTTTCGGTTCCTATCTTCTTTTTAAGTATTTCGGGTCAATAATGAAAGGTGGCTGTGCTTATTATGACAACAAATTATCATATCAAACTAAATTGAAACCAAAAAAGAGTAATATTAAGATTTCCCTTAAGTATAATGACTCAAGGGCCAATTCGTTTAAGCTTGGGGTCACCGACACGATAAGAGTTGGGCTTTAGGCGTGAAAATAAAGAGAACATGAATATTTACTGGTCAGTTATCAGTTGAACGATGTTATGACCGATAAGCCAGTGTAAAGTAAAGAAATAAAACTTAATCAAATATTACACGTACATTACAATGAAAATATAACCATACAAATCCAAAATATAGTTCATGATTTTATCAGACTATTTAGAATTAGGATCAAAAAAAGAACATGTAGTCTATAGAATTGATGGAAGTCAGCACAATAAATACTACCTTTTTACTGATCACCCTTTAGATGATGATAAGAAAGTCTTATATGATATTGCCAAAAGTGAAAGAAGCGAAGACGGCAGGTTTATTTCAATAAGGACTAATACAGATCAGATACGAACAGAGATAGCAATAAAGTGTCTTAAATATTATAATCTCTGTTGGTACCTGCTCTACACATTTGGACATGACATCCGATTTCTTTCTGTCTTGGAGATGGTATCAGTGACCGTTATGCGCCGAATGTGCTCCGGGCGGCCGCGGATCACAATGTTATCGCTCCTCACTGATATCTCCGGCTCAGCCCAAATCAACCGGTCAGCTGTGGAGAGCTAGTGTAATTACTTTTCGATTTAACGGTGTGCTTAGGGTTGCCTGACATGACAAATAATTGTAAGTGAAATCTATACTAATATTATAAAGAGAGAATTTTTGTATATATTGAATTAACTCAAAAACTACTGGGCCGACGTCAAAAATTCTTTCTCCATTAGAAAGCTTTATTATCCCCGAGTAACATAAGCTATATTATTCAATTCCACGCGGACGAAGTCGCGAACAACAGCTAGTAATTGATATAAGAGTCTCTAGTTTCTAATTTCGAATGTAAACTTAATTTATTTTATAATAATTGGTTTTAAATAGTAGTTTATTTTATTTTGAAATAAAGGAAGAAACGTCACAACAAAATAACTTCAAAGAGAGTCATAAATCTGGAACGACAAAATTTTTGCAAAGGTCATCAAAATGACCAAGAACAAGCATAATTTACTTTAGCGTTATTTTCTCTTCTAATTACGTTTTATATTATTGTATTTAGAATGTTATTCGATTGACTCGTGTGGCAACCCTTGCCATGTCTCAATCGATCTGAATAGCTTTTGTTGTGGGGACAACTCATTTAACTGTTGCTTTAAATTTACGAATAGATTGTACCGCCTGCGTGTCATGTGCCCAACTTATTTCTCGTACGCTCAGATCTACGATTAGCAACATTTTTATCCGGGTTCAAAACTCTTACATTAATTAAAATTCTACAAACTATTATACTCTGAATATAAACAGAGGCACGTCACATCCCATACTTGAAAGCTACTGAAAATTGAGAGAAAAAGTTAAATGTTGTTTTAAAATAAGTTTAGCTAATGTTTTATACTGGATAAGAAACAGTGTATTGCTATAAATAATTTGGATTTTATGACTTTTAGGTGAAAATTATAATTTGTCTATGGTTTAGGTTTTCGATTGGCATACGGTACATGTCTTCCCACACTGTCTCAATTTGAGTACTTTAATTAAACGATTTCTGGTGTGGTTTTAAAAATAACTTTATTTAGAAATTATTTCTTTATCTATTTAGTTCTGTATCAATTTGGTTAAAAGTCACTCAAACTTTTTATTATGTTGTATGATCAATACGTAGAATAGAATGTTGTCATCGTTCTTAAATTTTTGCGTCTGGGGATTTCCTTATTGACATTTTGCATTATACTATCAATTATAATTTGATTTGTGACAAACTATTAAAATAAACCAAATGACTCATTAACTACAATTGTTATTGTTAACTTTATTATTGAACTTAAAAGGCATATGATTGACTAACTTTTTAATTTAAAAATACAGATAATAGATAAAATACAGATAATAATAATCTTTACTTCGTAAAGAAGATATCTTTAATTTCTTTCCACATCAGAGACAATGTTGATTGAATCACGATCGCTCTATGGTTCTTCTTTAAGTGGTAACTTTGTCCTTTATCAAAACCTATTCCAGTATGCAATCAAGTCAATTGGAGCAATATTTTCATGAGCTCACGTCCCAAGAACTTGCTGATGCCAACTTTATTTATAGGAACATGGATCAAAGGACATTTAGCATGTTAATTAAAATGTGGTTCGGATTTCTAAATCCTAGTCTCAGTTTACAATCAATTAAAGTTGACGCCATTTAATTACTGCTACATTAATATATTTTTTATTTTGTGTCTGTAGTATAATGGCAGACTAGCTGTGGACCTCGACTCCGTCTGCGTGGGTTAGAAATAAAACTTACTAAGTAGTCTATTTGTTGTTCCAAACTATGATCTACCTGTGAGAAATGTCAGAGAGATCCGTTCAGCTCTCTGCAGATACCTTAAAACAAATATCCATGGATAATTTTATATTTATAATACAGTCAAACCTGGATAAGCGAGAAACCTCTATAAGCGAGAGTCATTCTGTGATCCTAACGAGCTACCTCCATAAGCGAGAGACTCGGATTAGAGAGAAAGCTCTGTAAGCTAGACAAATATCGCGGTCCCTATGATTTTCGCTTATCAGATTTGACTGTGTTAGTAAGTAGGAAGATTTGGTCGAAATTAAAAGTTAAGATAGGCAATTTAATCAAACAGTCATATAATTCCTTTCTAATTTTCTTATCTTTTTTACAAACTATCAAAACCTCACTTAGCTTTCGGACCAAAGCTAGACCGGCGATGTCACTTATTTCTAGTTTCTAGTTATTCTATTTAAGATTAAATCCGTGTTGTTCTTATCTTGAGGATAATCTTAATTCAGTGTCCAGGAATAAACTCGTTACGGGCCATGTTATATTCGTCATCCGTCGGGGAATCCGGAAATGTCAGAGCAGGATAGCTATAGTGAAGTTGGAAACTGGATATCTAGATATTGTTTTTTCGTTTTGGTTTATTTTTAACTAGCTGTTGTGCACGACTTCGTCCGCTTATTAAACAATATAGCCTATGTTACTCGGGGATAATGTAGCTTTCTAATGGTGAATGAATTTTTGAAATCGGCCGAGTAGTTCTTTAGTTATTTCAATACAATCAAAAATACAAAAACACAAAGTTTCTCTCTTTATAATATTAGTATAGATATAGAAGTATAGATGTCAAAAAATGTAACCTAGACTGTTATGAATTTGAAACTACGAGTATTTAGTGAATAATAACAACTATTTTGTAAGTTTTGATTGTTTTTTTTTCTCTACATATTGCCAAAGTATTCCATAACTTGAATCTACGAATAAAGTTCAGGAATTTCTTTTATAGAGAATAAACTAACGGTAACGATAACTATGATTTATATCCTTCAATTACAGTTCGTCTGATTGTTTAATATGATATATGTTCAGTTCCTTAACTCGTTTAGTGATAGTGCGTCCGGGCCCTTAGCTGTTCTATTGGGTGATTCATGCATGTAAATAATTACTTGTTATTGCGGTGGGAAAGCAATTGACGGTAACAAGGAAGTGAAAGTGTTGACGCCACTAAACTAGTTGACTTCGGTTATGTGAAATAGATTTTAGAACTTAGACATAGACAGTAGCATGCTGGGGGCTACCCAGGGTTCCGCTACCATATATGCAAAGTGTGCACACGGGCGCCATCCTTAAGGGGCGGCAAAGTAAAGGACCTAAAAAAAAATCAGTTCTTTGCTTTATATCAAGCACCTACATACCATCAAAAAATAAATAATTCAAAATACTTCAGGGGCGCTTTTTTGTATACAGGCGCCAGTAGCCCTTACGGAGGCCCTGGGATTACCCAAAGTCGATTCGCTACGAAGCGATTCTACAGCGAACGTCAAAAATGTATGAAAGTGACAAAGACGTTCGACGCGCACACTTGACAAGGACATGACTTACCGAATGTCATTGACAGTTTCATACATTTTTGTCGATTCCATCAGCTATATCGCCAATTGAAAGTACTCTGGGTAGCCCCCCTGAGCTTCTATGCGTACGTGGAGACAAAAGAAACACGGTGTTTAATTGCCGTTTTAGTGTTTTATGCGCGGACTTTGCGTGTGATTAGTGTTCTTAAGCCGGCTACTTACGCTCAGTTGTAACTTGTACAATACGATTGCGCAGTTCCAATTGACGAACAGTCGAACTGTACAATTAAAAATGAACGTTTGTAACTGGCTTTTGATGCAACTAAATATTTAAGAAGTAAACGGTTTGCATGTCCATGGCCATCAATTACTGAGATAAATACGAAGTGTTATTAACTTGGCAGTCGGCGCTCTACATAACGACATTTCTACTTCCTAAAGACTACCAAATAATAGGTACTAGTACTTAAGCCATGTACGCACTAGGATAGTTTTTTAATAGAGTAGCAAGTAGCAAGTATGCGAACAAAGGATTTACTAATCTATTCTACTAAAATGTTCCGGTTCGGACACGTTTAGTTACTAAATTACTACCCTAGTGCGTTTTAGGCTTAAACGAGTCCGAATAAATCCTTTGATCGGATAAATGCTACTTGCTACTCGATTAAAATACTATCCTGGTGCGAACAAGGCTTTCGTCTACGTATGCCGATTGATTAGTTCCGGTGTCAGCAGAAAGCTGTAAAATGTCACCTAACAAGTCACGACATTACTTTCTCCACATCCGAAAACATCTCGGATGGATGGATAGAACTTAATATAAATTAATATTGATTAGTTAACTCGTTAAATTAATCTAAACATCCGGATAAATAATTATAGTTAAGTGTTATTAATTACTACATTATTAATCAATTAAATTGTCGTCGCTTACTTCGGTCTTGTAACTTTTTTAAGTGAGGAATGTGTTTTTATAAGAGAAGGGGGCAAACGAGCGGCTGGATCACTGAGATGATCTTCGACGCCCATAGACATTTGCAACGCTCGAGGAATCGCAAATGCGTTGCCTTTAAGGAATAGATAGGCTCGCTTCTTGAAGGACCTTAAGTCGTAGCGGTTTGCGGAAATACCGCCAAGGACAGACCATTCCACAACAGAGCAGTGCGGTGCAGAAAGATTCACGAAAACCGCACGGTTGAAGATTACCAGTCAGTAAAACTTTTAAACACTGTCTAGCTCTTCAATCAACTTAGAAGATGCGAAATTAATGCTCTAAGACATCACAAGATGTAGCAATATCCATTCTCTTTGATCCTTGATTAATCTTTAAAAATGCAATGTCATAATAGACAATATGTTTACAATAGATTTATGATTATTTCTTATAATAAACAAAAAATGAAATAATTTTCTATTGATCACAAACTCTATTATAGTTTTAATTTATTTCAAAAGAAAGTTGAGCAAACATTCAATCAAGAGTCATAAGAATCGTATTAATATTTTAATGGAGCTTAGTTTTATGAATCCAATATGGCGGCTTAGAGTCTAGTCACAGACACACAGATGGGTCGGCGTCGTGCACAGAGTGTAACGGTACAGAGCGTGCAGTAAAAAGTTCAATTAACGAGTCTATGGTTGCCTTTCTCTCGGCAGGTTCCGGTTTTGTCTTGTCAGCGATAGTGTATCGATGGCCAGTTTCCGGATGCCGATGCTGGGCAGGTTGGGTCCGCAACTTTGTTTCTCCCCCCTCTTGCCACAGTGTAAAGCAGTAGACCAACTCCTATTCGTGCACGAACCTTTTGATAAATTCCCTTGTTTAATAATGTTGTATTTCTACGAGTTTATAGGATCTAGATCTAAAAATAATCGCTTTTACATGCAAAATTGAATGATAAGCGATTGAGGCGTTTATTCATAACTAACATACACGTATTCATAATATTACCTAGTCTTAAAATAATATTGTCAGACAGTTTCGAATATCTCTGAATGCTCCCACGGTTGTCAGATATACTGATCTGAATTTAATCCAACATTAGCGTATTTTAAAGATGATAATCTAAACGTTTTGTTGTGTAAATTAAAACGCGGAATGTCAAGGCCGCGTTGGTCCAGCCGATTTACATAGACTGTGGCACAGTGTAACATCCGGGGCACACGACTAGTTATGCCTAGTGCACTACATTCGCGGCTAAAGACCGGTCTGATAATTCTAGGAGATCTCGGCGGATCTCGATTGAAGGTATTTCTAAAGTGGACTGTAAATCGATAGTTCAGCATTTATTTTAAAAATAGCTAGAGGTTTTCCGTATCTTTGTAGTTTTACGAAAAGATACAAAGTCTGTGGATATTCAGAGATCAGGGGGCTTACCCAAAATACATGCGCTACAAAGCGATTCGATATAGAAAATCAAAAATGTATGGAATTGACAATAGCGTTCGATAACACACGTGTCAAGCACATGACTTATAGAATGTCATTGTCAGTTTCAAACATTTTTGTCGATTCCATCAGCGATATCGTTATTCGAAAGATACTATGGGTAACCAGAGCGCGGGTGGCAACGAATTTGCAGTTCCTCGAGTGTTGGAAATGTCTATGGGAGTCGAAGATCACGTCGGTGATCTAGCCGCTTGTTTTTCTTATAAAAATCTAAGGCAATCATCACATAATTATACAAAGAAAGGATTATTTCTTAGATTGATACATTGCATAAATTAAGACATTTGTTTGTTCTCACGAACTGTGAGATTATCTTATGAAAACCTGGCTTCTAAAAATGCTGAATCTAGTAAAGTAGCATATTCTTAGTACGTCTTCGTATAGATATAATCTTAAATGTTAAGCTAACGAGTTGTAGTGACTTACTACATACAAGGATTATTCTCAGGGTCTTCTTCATCCAAACTTCAGTTAGAGTTGTCTACGTACTGAACTAATAAAAATGCGGAAGTTACTTCGATGTTTGAATGTATATCCGAAACGGTTAAAAGAATCTATGTGAAATTTGATATAGATGTAGAATACAGTCTGGTAGAACAGATCGGCCTCTTACTATGTTGTTTTTTTATAATGCAAAATGGCAAACGAGCTAGTGGCCACCATGATTCGCTGAAAAATCCGAAGCGACCCCTGCCCATAGACATCTGCAATTGCAGATGCGTTGCCTACCCTTAATCTACGGAGGAGGAGACGCACAGCCTGAGGATAATACCCCTACCTATGTGTCCCCTCCCCCGCCAATCCATTTCCCCTTCCCATCATTTCCTTATAAGGAAGAAATGCGTGCTAGTCGTGGGGTTGCGGAAAATGGAGCCCATCATGGGTCGAAACCTTTAACCTTTTTTTTAAAGGAAGAAATCAATTCCTTATAATCCTTAGTTCTTCGCAAACGGAGTTGGGTGCGACAGCTAGTTTGAAAGAATTCAATTTGGAATTCCAAATGTAACATTTCCTACCTACCGTTTAAAATCTACTCAATTAGTTCGTCTGGGGAAACCCCATACATATCGTAGGTACTCGTTTATGCAAATATTTAGCAGCAACGCCGCATTGGCGCGAAATCACGAAGCATTTAATTGAAGCTGACATAATCGTGCGCGATTGTAGAATCAATTGTCATGAAGATGTGATACTCTCGGCCTTGACCCCGGATTGAACTAACCAGAGTCATAGTTAGGGCTACGTCTTAAATT
>QDHC01002438.1:419606-437280 GCA_013186455.1 Papilio dardanus tibullus
AGCGTTACTACTGTTGTACTTTCTACGTTTGGTACTGCTACATTCATAAAATATATTCCAAAATACAGAACATCCTTGTTCCTGGTACTTCTTACGATACATAATTTGGTCCAATGAGACCCCTGGTCTATCTTATTTAGTTCCGAGTGTCCTCCAGTATCGTATAATCGACGACTTATTTGGTCCTCGTTTGTCGCAGTACTTTATTTTTGTTTTCGGAGTAAGGGGCTAGTATTTAATAAATGCTACTTTTAGTCCACATATTACGAATTTTATAAGACAACGAGTCTTAAGGAAATTTTTGTTATAATATGTAACAAAACAAACTCAGGTGCAACAAACTTATTCGCTCGTTATATCCGACCCTCGTGAGGTTTTGTCATCTTTCACTCAACCTCATATACTGGGTAAACGTATTTGGCGGTTTAAAAATCAATCTTATCGTATTGTAATAGAGTTGATATTAGTTTGTACGTGTGTTTGAATTTAGGTGTACTCTGGGCATCGTTAACATGCATTCGGCTATTACTGTGAACAGTATATCTGATTAGGACAGTTTATTTTCGTGGGTTTTGTTTTTGCGGACGCAGTTGCGGTTTTTTACTGTATTTTATTTGTTACGAAGTTTAGAATTGAAATGTCACACGGTATAAAGGTTTTAAAAGGTTTGTCAAATTGCTACCTACTGTTTTTATTTAAAACGACTTACAAAAATGTAAAGGTATCCTGGGGGGTCACCCAAAGTACTTTTCGATTGGCGATATCGCTGACGGAATCGAGAAAAATGTATGAAACTGACAATGACATTCGATAAGTCATGTGCTTGTTACGTAAGATATCGAACGTCATTGTCAGTTCCATACATTTTTGATCGCTGTAGGCCCTCAGGGGGGTTACCCAAAGTACATTGGGCACCAAGCCATTCGATAGCGAACATCAAAAATGTATGGAACTGACAATGACGTTCGGTATATCTCACACGTGACAAGCACATGACATATCAAATGTCGGTTTTGTACATGTTTGTCGATATCGCCAATCGAAAAGTACTTTGGGTAGCCCCCCTGATGATGATGAAATGTATAAAGACTTAAATCTTATTAATTGAAGAGGATAAATATGAATGGTTGTAAGTTAAAAGATATCTCAAGAACGACTCAACGGATCTTAATGAAATTTAACACAGATGTAGAACATAATAGGACCACATAGACTATTTAGTAAGTATTATAATTCCGCGTTTACGAAGTCGCGGTCAACAGCCGGTATTTCATAAACCGGGCTAAAGATAAAAATATTGCAATAGCTTTAAAACGTGTGCTCAGAAATATTGTATTGCTCTTACGTTTCAATTCTATAGTACAATAATAATTAAGAATTCGCGCGAAGGAATCTCTAAGGACAACATCACGGGTGGTCCGAGCAAAGCTCAATCAATCGAAGGAAGGATGTGTTTCTCTTTTTGGTTGCAGGACTTCCTTATGAAGAGCTCTCGGGAATAAAAGAAATGCAATTACAATCAACTGGTACAAAGCCAAATAAACTTCGAGTAATAATTATCAATTTTAACTTATTATTTTGTGTTTTGGTCACTTTCAAGGAAAGTTCCATTGCTACAAGATTAAAACTTAAGGCTAGTTCGCATTAGGAAAGTATTTTAGTTCAGTAGCAAGTAGCAAGCATCCGAAAAAAGGATTTACTAATGTACTCTACTAAAACGTTGCTGTTCGGATACGTTTAGTTTAAAAAAAGCAAAGCATTAATTGAAGTGAGGATCTATCGTAATAATGCAATGAAAACAGTTTAATTATTAAAAATCTGTGTTTTATTTATCAACTAGCGACCCGCCCCGGCTTCGCACGGGTGCAATTGTTATTAGTATGGCTGTTATAATCAACGTTAATAGTTTTGTACCCGGGCGAAGTCGGGGCGGGTCGCTAGTGCTTATACATGAAAACCTTCCTTATGAATCACTCTATCTATTAAAAAAACCGCATCAAAATCCGTTGCGTAGTTCCAAAGATACAAGCATATATAGGAACATACATAAAAAACGTTATTGTTTTATATGTAAGGATTTTAATACATAAAAATACCAGGAACCTTGTTATGTAATTTGTATCGCTTAAGTGAATGTCATCGAAACAAGTAATGCGAGTAAAATATGGTAGTGCCGTTATCCTCTTCAATTCCTTAACCAAGGAGAAAGGCTTTAAGGTTCTATTCTGCTATGTCGATATAACGGTACGAAATATTGTAAATATACATTTTCTTTAAAAATAATTAATCGCTTTTTAAAAAGGGATATCATTGAATTATTTTTGTCCAAACTAATTAATAATCACAGATTTTTTTGTTTGTTTTAAAAACGCTTTTTCACTAAGCTTGTCTTAAGCTTTGCACCAGGATATACGAGTAGCAAGTATTTTAGTAACTAAACGTGTCTCGAGAGTAACATTTTAGTAGAGTACATTAGTAAATTGTTCGGATACTTATTACTTGCTACTCGACTACTATCCTGGGCAAGGCTTTATGGAAATGCTTCTTCACCCTATAGAAATAGCACGATGCTGGAAAAAGAGTCGTCTATACTAATATTATAAAGTGGAAAACTTTGTATTTTTATATGCATTGAAATAACTCCAATCAATTATACTCTACTGGACTGATTTTAAAAATTACTGGGATATCACAATATCGAAGGACCTAAAGAATAATATAATTTAAAAATACATTTTTTTATACCTAACTCAGTTGACTTGAGATGACTAAGCAAGATTAAGAATCTAATTGTGTACTAAAACGGAAGTTGTATTATTTTAATATGCATTCCGCACATAAAATAACGCACGGCTTACAGAATAGCCCTCCCGGTTCCGATGCGAAATTCCGTTCATATATTAAAAGCGCTATCACGACTGCATTCGAAACGATACTAGCCTCTGACTCACCGACGTCAAATGCGCTACGTTTTCCCGCGTAAAGTCCACAATCGGCCCTTTGCCGCGCAAACTAGTCGCGTAGCCCTTAACACGTGGATGCTAACATTCAGTTTTGTATGTTACGTAATTTTTTAAACAGCAAAAACACAATTGTCATTTATAAATAGTGCAACGGTCCGTTCCGCGAACCGGCTGCGTTCATTTTCCTCTTCGAAGGAATGCGACTTGACGTCACATTGAACGCACCTTACTACGTCGCCGTTTTGAATCGCGCTCGTCGTTTTTCGACTGCAAGGTTGTTGTACGACTATTTAATTTGGTAGTATTATTGTTCTCCGAATAGCCGTTCGAATTGAAATGTAACGATCGCATTCAAATTTTGATATACGCCGTTTTGGCTTCTGGAAATCGTTTCGTTATGTCAGGATAACGGTTCGGCAGAATGTTGCAAACGTTGACAGAGTTGTTATCTTATTCGTATTCTATTTCTAGTGAATGAGGTAGTGTATTGATTTACCTAGAATCGTCGCTTCTGTTGAATACTAGTTAGCTTTCAAGGACCTACTTAGTAGGAATAGTCGGTTTACTTCGAGTATTAATAATTTTATCGCGTCTAACGCTATTGTTATAGGAAACTATTTTCCTTTACTTATTTTAGTATGGTTAGATCAGGTTTAATATATAAATACTTACTCTTGTATACAATAGCACGAAATCGCAATATATGTGTAGAGGTGTACATTTTAAGAACAAGAATTTAAGAGTCAAGGGAGGGCAAACTGATCTTGAGAGTGAAACAAGTTTGGAGAAGGGTTTTATGGTGTACATGCGTGTGAAGGAAGGAATCCTTAATGGTCCTTTACATTTCGTTGTCAATTAATCCAATTCAAGGCCCTTTGTAATAAATAACAAGGACACATATATATTTGAATATTATAAAGTGGCAAACAAGCAAGCGGCCACCCGGATTCGCTGAAATAGCGAAGCGACCGTTGCTCATTAGACATCTGCAATTGCAGATGCGTTGCCTGCCCTTAATTTACGGAGGACGAGACGCACAGCAAGAGGATAATTCCTCTTTCTATGCATTCCCTCCTGCCATAACCACCTTATCTACCCATCATTTCCTTATAAGAAAAGGATAGAAAGGGTAAGTGATCTAAAAGTAGACATAATTTATGAGTTCAAATAAATTCTATCATTCTTCTAAATAATTTCAGTGCGTGCGCAGTCATCAGTTAAATAGGTTAAGTTGTAATGAAATTCTAAGATTATTTCCAAAGGAAAGCTACACTGACAGGCAAACAAATTGTCTACTAAACAATAGAGATGTAGAAAACTCAAATGTTCTTTGTAAAATATTACCAAATCGTTTGTCCCTTTTGTGTGATACTTAAACGTATGAGCAATAATTAGCCACCATTTAAAAGATGACTGTCTATTGTAATTCACTTTCGAACTTCACTTTTTAATTTTACGTAAACTTGGCGATAATGTATCGTATACCATGGCAATAGGTCCCAAAAGAATATTCGGGGCTGCGATGCGTTCTCACTTTTGTATAGAGAAATGAAAAACGAGTGCAACTGGTATTCATTGTTTTCTTTCTTTTCTCTTCCGATTCTTTTGTTTTATTATAAAGAATTGCGTAGGTCAATAAACTTCAAGACAAATACAAAAATCAGTATTAAAACTAGCTTACTTTGAATAATATTTTTTGTATGAAATATATTACCGTAAATTGAAAATACAATTGCTAAAATTATTTTCCCAAAAGCCCTAATTTTATAAAGTTTAGCGAAGCGAACGCTGCCCATAGACATCTGTAATTGCAGATGCGTTACCTACCCTTAATCTACGGAGGAGGAGACGTACAGCAAGTGGATAATTCTCTTCCTATACGTCCTGTCCCCCGCCATATCCACTTTCGCTTCCCATCATTACCTTATAAGAAAAGGATAGGAAGGGAGAGTGGACTAAAATAAAAAATCTGTGATTGTAAATCTATATTTATGCAACAACATTTTTTCCCAACTGAAATCTCATAGAAATATTTCAAGTATCAAATCCTTAAAGTTTTATTAAAGTAGTATCGCGAGTGTCAAGTTGTTGGGGGCGAACTATCTCCTTCCTGCGGCCTGCAATGCGACAACTCAAACCTGCTATGCGGCGTCCAGGTATAACAATATACAAACTTTATAGTAGCTTGTTACGAACTCAAGTTTATTGTTCATACAAAGTAGCTTTATAGTACGAGGAAGATGGAACCAGAAATAATTTAAATAGCGAAGTGACCGTTGCCCATAGATCTGCAAAGTCGTAGATCGATGCCTGCCTTTAATGAACAGAGGATGATATTTCCTTCTTCTGTAGCTTCCTCGCTAAGACCACATCCTCTTTTCGTACTTTATTTAGAGTAGAGAGGAAAAGAGAACTAAATAATAACATCCCACCGATATATGAATTTTGTTTTACGCAATTCTCCTATGAAATTGTGAGCATTAATAAAGTTTGCATTGTACTATACACTCTCACATACAACGATGTCTTACCTAATGTACTCTCCCGAAACATTTTTGTTGTTCTTACTTTCATACTACTTCGGGACATTATACATATTTTTCTCTCACAAATGTAATGGACTCATAAAACTTTATATTTTTAAAAGCTCTCGTATCTGATGAATAAGCTTTTATTGTACCCAAAGGAGGAAGATAGAGTAAGCTACTACGAAAGCGAATTAATAATAAAATTTTAAAGTTAAATATTAGCATATAACAAAAAAAAAATCTTCTACTGTCTGACTGACTTGGACTTACACTTCATCATCCTCCCTTGTCCCTAGAGGGTCGGCACAGTATTTACTACACTTCCATACTTCTCTATCACCCGTCATTTCTGAATTTATCCCATTTTTTTAGCATATCTTTTACACATTCCATCCATGACTTGGACTTACACTTGACTTGTATAAAGAGTGACGTAAAACATATTTTTAATTAAATAAAAATCAATATTCGCATGAAATTTGCCTTGTTGCTATCAATAGCACCTTTCTCTTTCTATCGCATTCTATTTTATATCTTGCATCTCTTTCATGTAACGAAACGCGCCAACAAATTCTAGACTGCTCATTAATCAAATCGACTAATAATTTCTTTAGTGTAAAAAAGGTGTTATCCTACATATTGTTTCTTGCCTAACCCTCATGACTTAACATGTTTATCAATAATATTAATTGGCATGAGACCCAAGTCGGTATTTTATCTATATCCATATTGTGCCCGACTTAACACTTTGTCGGTAACATTTGAAAATGTCAACTACATACATCTCTTTGTTTTCTACTTGTTTGATTAAAAGAAGCAGACGAGACATGACATATGTCATACTGACAGCGACTGAGACACATACGAAATATACGTAACGTGACAAAGACAGTGATATAGATCTTTGGTCCCTTTCTCCGAATACGATTTTGTTTGTTTGGGGCCAGAAATAAGACCCAAACAAATGTAACGTATCATATAGTATTGTGGCCCTCCGAGCGTATTTTCGGTGAACTAATTTTTTGTACGTCCCAAGCAAAGGCTTAAAACATATTATTATTGGTATATGGTAATGGAAATATCGTAAAGTGATGCACACATAACATAGCTATGACGTAGTCTAAGGCATTTTTTGTCCTTCAACCTTATACTCTATACCCATTTCTATGTCTTTCTCTTTCTACGGTTTTCTTTATAGTTGATTTATTGTTAACGCAATAGTGTGGGAACGTCAGTTACGTTTGTTTACGTCGTTTAGTTTTTATGAAATAAATTGTATCTGTTAAAGTTATTCATTCGTACTTACCTTTGATTTGTTCAGTCTAATTTGTGTTGTGCTTAAAGTGTGTTTATTAAATTTCTTACTTTCTTTATTTACTATAGCGGAAGCTCGATAGCGTCGAATAGCTCTTTTTAGTCCTGTTTACGCAGGATATCATTATAACTACAAATATTATTGTGTTTTTTCGTAACATTACTACTCGTTTAAAAGTTTGTACTTTGTGATTATATTTTCAATTTTTAATTAATAAATTCTTTACCCATTTCTGTTAAGGCGTAAGTAAAATAATCCTAGGATTTACAATAAGTTTTTATTTTTAATTAAAATTTACCAGCCATCTCTAATGAAATTAAGAAATTTTAATAAAGAAATACTGCACAGACTTCCTTGATAAAATGGTGTATCTATACTAAATTAAGAGAGTAGATTAGACCACAGACAAATCATTGTATTTATTTTTTCATTATTTTTTTGCACACGGTGTTACAAGATTAGAAATAGAAATTAATGTATTAAAAGAAGACAAAGTGTCTCCCAAATTTCTACCACTCGCTACTATAAAGTAACTCCTCTTTCGAAAATCAAAAAGAATATATGCGTCGGTGTTTAAACTCCAACCGTATATCACGACAAATGACTGACGTTCATGGTCTCATAATATAAATTTAGACAAAGGCATAGCATTCTGCCACCTTTACTCTTTTGTCATCAAATAGTATTGTAATTAGTTTTTGGCTACAGGAAATATTTTAGATCTCATAATTGCATTCATAGTTGGTAATTGGTCACTAACAATGACCCTTAGAGACAACTGATACTAATCTACGCTAAAATGGAACATTTACTTGAAGTAAGAAGTAAATCTGTTCTAATAAGCTAGTGTAATATAATTTGATTTTAATTATGTGTAAGTATACATATACATACGATAAAGTTGTCAGTATCGTTTGATTGATCACGCGTCAGTGCCTTGTATGTCAACAGAGGGCGTTGCGATCGTCTCAGAGAAGCCGCGGGGTCGACGACCTCGTATTGAGTAATACGCCTTAGGTATTCTAGACTTGTTCGTGTACGCTGTCCAAATTTTTTGCATGCCGTAACAAAATGTTAATAATGTAAATTGTACTCTAATAACGGTAAATAAGGTTTATTTTTTATTGATTCGTTTGTCGTCCGTCGCAAAGGTGAGTCGCGTTGCGGAGAATCCGCTTGGTGACGTATTTATTGCAGTTGTTTTGGGAGTTATTGCTTATGATTGACCTAAAGTATCACTTAGCTTTTTGTAAATAAACATTTGCTTATATACAAAAAGACCCCTGCCTTTTAAGTCTCAAAATGTTTTATTTATGTATGTCTTATTTTATTACTTAGGACATTTTATCTTAAGGCGGAATATTTTGTTAGAAAACTCTTTTAAAGTCGAATCAATCGTTCTTCTCTGTGATATCATGGAATTTTCTAGAGTAGTTTCAGGAAAAGCATATGCAAGAGCTTTTTATTCAGTTATGTTTTTTTTTTTAAATAAGCTCAATAATATTGTAATTTAAAAGTGATTGTTACAAATTGATTGCTTCGCATTAGTTAAAACTTAACCGAGGCGGAAACAGTAAAAAATGAATTCTCAAGGACTTCAGATACGATATCAACTATTGTTTAGCAACAAGTTTTTTCCCTGAAATCCCCACGGGTCCGATACAGGCAGGAAGGTTGTGGTTATATATCAGAGTACGGAAGGCGACGCAGCGCATGCGCACTTAATCACGACGCGAGTTAAACGCGTTGGTCCCGCGCTAACTGTCCTCACACTGCGCGTCGTGTTGTACTACATCCGTCGATGTGCTGATAATATAGTTCCCATTAGGCTAATTGGTGACGTGAACGATCGCCTAATTAAGAATATTTTCGGGTTCGAGTACTCGTTGACATTTGGGTTTCGGGATCCCGATTGCTGATGCCCAGTACAAATTAATGAGTTTGTTTTTTTGTTACAAATTACCCATTACGTAAGTGTGCAATGTTTTTTTTCCTTCACAACTTTTATTAAATTAAACATAGTGTGTTATTTCAATGTAAGTTATATTCTAACTAACCTCGTGTATTCCTGTATAATTGGTACGTGACTCTATCATTATTTTTGTATTGTATTATTTGGATAAAACTATTGTAAGTACTTAAATATTTAATGTAATCAAGGACGATTAAGTCGAAGCAAATCTCAATCTATCACCCGCCATTGCCATATTTAACATTTTATTAAGATAATTGAATCAATATTAAAAATTTTAGCTTAGAAAAGAAAGCTCCAAAGTAAGTTTTTAATTAAAACCTCTAATCCGGTTGGCGGGATGCAAAAATGCGAGTACTCGATAAATTACTTAAGAAGAGTCGTAAATTAAAATGTTTATACGTATTTCGGAGTTATTAAAGTTAATGAAATTAGCAGCGGGCTTTGGGAGTTTCCGGTTCTAAGAAAACTCCTACTATTGGTGCGTAACTCGATTTAGGTCGATTTAAAATATTTTAAATAAATCAGAATAGGGTAAACATCGTGATGCAACCTGCACATACCGGCGAAGAAATTCAAAGATATGTGTATTCACGCAAAATACGCGTTACTCGTGGACTTGCGGAAAATGGGGCCCATCATGGGTCGAAACCTTTAGCCTTTTTAAATCAGAAATAGATAGTGTGATAGTTTAGTGTGATTTAACTTTAGTTCTGACATTTTTAGGGGAAGTTTTCTTGCGAAAAGTGAATGTAAACAAGAATTTTCATTAAAGTCGGAAGCTATAAGATAAGTAACGAAAGCAAGCATCAATTGAAATCAGTACGTGTTTGTAATGAGTCACTACGGCGTGGCGCATGCGTGGGCGCAGCTCTGAATATTGACAAATGTTAGCCATCTTCCAATAAAGACCGGATGAGTCGGGCGAGGCGGGCGAGGCGAGCCATCTGTTGCAATTTCTCTGCATTAAATTCATTCACCGCCATTTGTATTACATATTAAGTAACATACTGCTGTGCCAGAAAATTAATGTCACTACCAATTGTTTTTATTACGACTTTTTTGTGTCAATCAAGACGAACGTCCTGTCCACGTTGACAGTAAGTGGTCAACATGTCGATAATAAGTCGCGATCGAGAAAACTTCGAGTTACCATGGTTGGGGTCGATTTGCAAAGATCCCTAAACCGTTTTAAATGTTAATACGGTGTACCGCAGATACGGGGGGCCCATCTTGATAGAATCGGGGCGCTAAAAGAGATTTCTTTAATCAAGGCAGCCGGAGCCGCGGATCGGGACGTTTTATTTCGGTTCTTACACCTGGTACTGCGTTAGCGATACAAATAAACGATTCAGAGTTCATACACTTTAATAATATTGTTGTTTACGTTTTCGTGTCTGTAGTTCGACAGTGAGAATCTAACATGAGTTTCCATTGATAAAAAAAAGGTTAAAGATGGGCTCCATTTTCCTTCACTCCACAAATCGCGCGTATTTTGCGTGAATACATATCTTTGAATTTCTTCGCTGATATGTGCAGCATCACGATGTTTTCCTTCACCTAAGAGCGTCGCGTAAACATCTAAAAATGAAACCCGTTTCGCGTTGTCACGGCATCACGTGTGAACGGCTGAACCGATTTCGATAATTCTTTTTTTTAATGTTTGTGTAAGTTCAAGGATGGTTCTTGGTGGATGGAGGATGGTAATTTTTCTGTAGTGTATTTAGTATCAGCATTGCACCCGTGCGAAGCCGGGGCGGGGCGCTAGTGTACATATGAAAATCGAAAAACACATTGGTACATTGCGGGATTCGAACTCAATTGATTGAATTTGATGAAACAATGATTCAAAAACAAATTGTTTCAACTCATTCTCTTTAAACCTTTCACCTTTTAAGCCTCGTTTTCAGAGTCCAGCTCTAATGTGTCCAAAATAGAAAGTGGTAACGTCAGATAATCTAATTTTAAAACAACAGTATTCTATGTCTTTGGTAAGTTTTTTGTATCCATCATATCATGTTACAGCGAAGGACCAACAAAGGCATTGTTTGCTACCGCTCTGATTACAGAATTCTACTATTTTCACACTATTTAAGTCTATTTCATAGTATAGTGTTCTGTGGTGTTTATTTCGTTACTCCTTTATTACATTTGGCTCAGCTGATGGGTATATACTAGCGACCTGACCCGACTTTCCATGGATGCGCTGATACTAAATACATAGCCGGGGTGGGTCGCTATTTATACATATAAACCTTCGTCTTCCATCACTCTTAAAAAAAATCGCATCAAAATCCGTTGCGTAGTTTTAAATATTTAAGCATACATAGGAATAGAGAAAGCGACTTTGTTTTATACTATGTAGTGATTTTCTGGCTTAAGTATGTGTCCTAAACGACTGAACCAATTTTTATGAGAGTAAATAGTATCTTAATCGTTCATACTTCTTTCTGGGATCGTAAAGGGTCAATTAAGATCTTTTATTAATATTTTGCAACCAATTTTGTGGCCTATATCTTATACATTTGTACTTTCCTATAAAATTACCCATTGATTATGTTTTTATTATCGTTATGAAAATAGGTACTGAGATATCTAGTACAGTAAAACCTCTATAAGCGAGAAACCTCTATAAGCGAGAGTCATTCTCTGGTCCCGTCGAGCTTCCTCCATATGAGAGAAACTCGGATTAGACAGAAACCTCTTTAAGCGAGACAAATATCGTGGTCCCTCGGATTCTCGCTTATCCAGGTCCGACTATATTTATATATCTGTTCTTATTAAAATTGAATTATTTATAAATTGTGTCATTATTATCATGAGAATTGCGTCAATATGAGTACCCGGATAAAATTTACATAGACGTAACTTAGCTAGAACTAATATCGTCAAGGATTTCTATATAAGAACAATATATATAAATACTCTGTACAAGCATTTAAGCCTTGTTCGCACCAGGATAGTATTTTAGTCGACTAGCTCGTAGCATTTATCCGAACAAAGAATTTACTACTGTTCGGACTCGTTTCAGCCTAAGCCTACGCACTAGGGTAGTAATTCAGTAACTAAACGTGTCCGAACAGCAACATTTTAGTGGAATAGATTAGTAAATCCTTTGTTCGGATACTTGCTACTTGCTACTTGACTAAAATACTATCCTAGTGCGTACAGACCTTTAGTTTCGAAGAATTGGCGCCACCATAAAACAACTATAAACATAAATCAAAAAACCAAATGTTTCCTTGCATAGTTCGACAAAGGTTCTGCGAAATGGTCATTGACATCGCCCCTATATATCACGAGGTAGGTCAGGGTTTTAAAAAAATGAACAAAGAGAATGGAACCAGTCTCCTGACCTCCAGACAAGCCGGCGGCCATCTTAATTCCCCATACAATATTGCAAAGGGAATTCTTGCAAGAGCTTATCCTTTGATCGAAGCATATCTACAGTTAGTTCACAATGCGTAGTATAATAATAATTTACTAAATAATAATGGGAATTTGTAATACGATTGTTATTCTAAAGTTTAAATTAACCTTCTAAAAACGCCTTCCACCCTTAAAGGTTAAAAGCTCTTACTGAGTTCATGTACTATGGACATTATGGGTTCCTAGTAAAAATGCATCTTGCTTTATTGTCTAATAATATAAAAACGTTTTCCAGAGCTAAACAGAGATCAAGAGAGATCAGAGATTGCCATTTTGCACGGTCTACAATAAAGCATAAGAGGCGTGGGATAATCACTACTCGTACATAATATAAAACAAAGTCGCTCTCTCTGTCCCTATATCCCTATGTGTGCTTAAAATATTTAAAACTACGCAACAGAATTTGATGCGGTTTCTTTAATAGATAGAGTGATTGAAGAGGAAGTTTTATATGTAAATAACATCTATTAAATATTGGAGAAATGCCTACAGTTATTTTTTAGGTCTCTATATGATGTAAATAATTCCTTTTTTTGCATTTTTCGCGTTAAACATAAAAACAAACAAAACTTATGAGTGGTAAATATCGAATTCTAACGAAACAAATATTATAATAGTTTTAAAGTAAACCAACCATGTACGTACGTAACACCTGTTTACCTACAGCTATACTGTTCTTAGAACTCTAACACTGGGACATTCATCTTTATTCAATGCACCTTGACACACCATCTAATTATAGATGTCCTTGTAAGTATACAGTCGAACCTCGATAAGCGAGAATACAAAGGGACCATGATATTTCTCTCTCTTATGGAGGTAGCTCGTCAGGACCATAGAATGACTCGCTTTTAGAAATTATCCAGGTCGGTCTGTATATCAATAGAAAATCCAAAGAAATAAAAAAACGAAATAGATATGCGAGTTCGATCCTTAAAAAAAAAATTGTCTTTGGAATTCCTCTATATGTTTATTTCTAAATAGAATCAGATGAATCACAATTGTTACATATATTTAGACAATGTTATCCAGAGGTTAGCCGGTGTTGCGCATTTTATAACATTTTCCTTTTGAAAATTATTTAATTTGTATGCACTAAGTCGAATGCAAAACAAATAGCAATAACTGTAATGTTATGTAGATATTTTCCGTGACAATTGTACAAGTACATATTAATATGTTATCCATTTTAACTAATAAAACAACAGTTCTTCCTCTTGAAGCAGTAAAACTAGTGTGGGGCCCTGCACCTTATTATGTATTATTTTTATATACAATTAGACGCATTTCCACGTTATGTATTCTCAACGTGACCAGACGTCCCGTTTTGAACAGGACCGTCCCTATTCAAAGTGTTGTGCCCCGGTATAATCTCTGGGACGCCAAATTGTCCCGTTTTCAGAAACCGCGCGAAAATTTGGATGGTCGACACGGCCGAGTCTAGTGTTGCTTCCATCTCCCATCCTAGATCTGGATGAAAATTATAGTTGTCTCGTTTTGAGTGAGAAAACAAATGGTACCGGTATCCAAACGGTTTACGCAATTAAGAATTTTATGTCGGCGTCGCGCATGCGGCGATTGTAATACAATGCTTAGTGTTTACTGTTTACGATAGACAAGCCTAATTTGATTCATCATCACCAACTCATTATAGCGCCACCGAATGGCTCGGAGCCTACCCTAAAAGATTGACTAGGCCATAGTCAACCACGCTGGCCCAGTGCGGGTCAATTTCACACATATCTTTGAATATCTTCGCCGATATGTGCAGTGCATCACGACGTATTCCTTCGCTGTAAGGCTTAATATCTACAAACAAACATGGATAAGCAAGAAACCTCTATAAGCGAGAGGCATTCTCTGGTCCAGACGAGCTACCTCCATAAGCGAGAAACTCGGATTAGAGAGAAACAACTATAAGAGAGACAAATATCGTTCGACCAGGTTTGACTGTATTTGTTAATTAATTAACAAGTAGGTATAAGTATAGGTAAATGCGTATAAACAAATATAAATGTTATAACATTATTACTTTCACATATTAACTTGAAGTAGGTTTGATCAGCGCGTAGGTTGTAATGGCAGTTACGTAAACGAGGTATCAGTGCCCTTTACAAGTCATACAAAACGTGGGTGAAAATAATCCACTAATACTGTGAGTTTCCACAGCCGCAAACTTGTTTGAAAACATTTCATCTCTGCCAAAGAGATCTATACTAATATTATAAAGAGAGAAACTTTGTATTTTTGTATGTATTGAAATAACTCAAGAACTACTGGGCCGATTTCCAAAATTCTTTCACCATTAGAAAGCTACATTATCCCCAAGTGACATTGGCTATATTAATTAATTCCACGCGGACGAAATCGCGCACACCAGCTAGTCTCTAATACATAGAAACCAAATACTCTATACCTTTTTATATTTAATTCAATTTAAATAAAGAAAAACGACAAAACTCCGTATCCTTTACCATGTACTCATACAAAAGTCAAACAGTGATACTCAAGGACGTCGGGTCTACGCCATTTTGCCGAAACATAATTTTCGTGTCAATTTCCACGTATTTAGATTATAGTTGATATGACGCATCGTCTGCTTTGCTACGTATAATTTGCGATGTTATATTTTCTCAAGAAAAATCTCGTAGTGTAGTATAGTTTGACCCATTATAGGCCTCATTTTCCGCAATACAACGACTAGCGTGTATTTTGCGTGACTTCACACATATCTTTGAATTTCTTCGCCGACATGTGTAGACATCACGATGTTTTCTTCACCTATGTTACTCGGGAATAATGTAGCTTTGTGTTGGTGAAAGAATTTTTGAAATCAGCCCAGTAGTTCTCGAGTTATTTCAATACATATAAAATACAAAGTTTCTCTCTTTATAATAGTATAGACTACTAATGATCAATATAACTTACAACTACATACTTAGCGTGGAATGCTGGTATTAAATCCGTTTTTTAATCCCGTGGCATAGCAAAGGCGATGCTAATTATGTTTATATTGTGTTTCGGGAATATTTACGCAGGTATTCTTCCTCATATAGGTTACGTTTCATTTTATACGCCACGTATAATAAGTATTAAAATGTTATTGCTTACCTAGTAACTATATAAGTATAAGTAAATAAAAACGGCTGCACTGACGTTATTAAGATCCGGTATATATAAGTAAAAGTACCAACTTTCATATTGTTTTCAATTCAACAATATCCTTCTGTATCTGTCTCAAGTAGTCGGTTTCTCACATGATAATAACAAATAGTGTTAAAACCATATGATTGTTTGAGTTTAATATATATTTTGCATTACCATCGCTTAGCTTTAGCTATATCTCCGGCCGCAGTCGCGCCGCTCGAAACCCAATCGTCGTGGGCGTTACCTCTTTCATTCATATCTCCGAGTGACGTCATAGCCCACACACATACACACACACGTATATACGCAAGTAGTTCGCGTATATCAGTTAACTGGTCACGTCTGATCGCATTGTCAACGCCTCGTCGCGTTAGTGGGTGAAGGGCCTAAATTGGAAATAGGATGGATTATGACGTATTTAATGTTTGGTTAGTTGAACATTTCGTTAAATTCTTAATGGAAATATTGCCACTTTTATCTTCACGATAGCGAACATCAAAAATGTATGAAACTGACAATGACGTTCGATATCTACGTGACAAGCACATGACTTGTCCAATGTCATTGTCAGTTTCATACATTTTTGTCGATTCCTTGATACTTTGGGTAAGAGTTCTGTTTAGATCGATGAATGTTTGTCAGAAGGTATCTTCAGATTGATTGATCTTGATGCAATTTGACACAGATATAGAACATAGCCTGGGAGAGACATAGGTTACTTAGTTAGATTTTTTTTATTCCGCGCCAATGAATTCGCAGGCAAAAGCTATTACACTCATATTTGTGTGTTTAGAATCCAGCCCGCAGTCCAATAATCTATAATTTCCTGAATGAAAACACTTCATTCTTTTAACAGTTTACGCGGAAACTTAATGAAATTTTTTAGCAAGTTACAGTATAATTTAACTTGTTAATTGTAATTAAAAAACTTGTTATACGTTTAATTTAATCGTAATTTACAGCTCATTATCATCGCGCCGGCGTTACGAATTTGGTAATGAAGACTATCACAATGTCATTCAATAAACCAGTTTGACTTTACTTTAACTTTAGATAAAATTCACACCTCGAAATGTCTATCGTAAGAACGAAATTATTAAACACTAGCTGTTGTGCGCGACATCGTTCGCATGGAATTTAAAAATATAGCCTATGTTACTCGGGGATAATGTAGCTTTCGAATGGTGAAAGAGTTTTTGAAATCGGCCCAGTAGTTCTTGAGTTATTTCAATACAAACAAGAATACAAAAATACTAAGTTTAAGTCATAAAGTACTGCGATAGATGAGGAACAATAAGTCGTCGATTATACGATGATACTACACACATGGAAATAAATTAGATAGACCAGGGGTCTCATTGGATTAAATTATGTATCATAAGAAGTACCAGGAACAAGGATGTTCTGTATTTTGGAATAAATTTTATTTATGTACCAGTATCAAACGTAGAAAGTACAACAGTAATAACGCTGCTTCTCGTTTCGGAATAAAGCGGTACGAGTAGCTGTTGCCTGCTTCGTTCCCGCGAATTAAAATATATCCTATGTTAGTCGAGGATAAAGTAGCTTTCTAACGGCGAAAGAATAATTTTAATCGGTCCAGTAGTTTTTGAGTTATTTCAATATTTACAAAAATACAAAAAGTCTTTATAAAATTAGTATAGATGAAATGCAATAGAAAATCAACCTTATGTTAACACAATAAAGTACTAATTGCTTTAAATTTATTGTAATATTAATTATATATTTTTTGAAATATCATATGCGTTTAGTAGAAGAGCGAAGTATAGTGTAGCTGATACGATAAGCGTGGCCTTGGTTGATTTTCGCTATCAACGATATTCAAATATGAGACGACTGAATGTCGCCAATGTTACTCAATTTATCACATTTCTATGTCCGGCTTCAAATTAATTTAATCAAAGGATTGTATCATGTTTAAGATCTAGCAAGACTTTCTTAAAGGCCGGCAACCCATCTGCGGTTCCTCTGATATTGCTATGACTAGGCGTCGAAGAGCACCCCGGTGTTCCCACTGCGTGTCTGCGTGCATTTATTTTTAAAGCTGTATTTATTTTAATTAAATAAAAGAGTAACGAAGCACTTACAATCATACAGTGCATGAAAACATCATGCAACCTGCACATATCGGCGAAGAAATTCAAAGATATGTGTGAAGTCGACCAACACGCACTGGGCCAGCGTGGTTGACTCTAGCCTAGACACCCCTTAGGGTAGACTTATTGTACCACCGGGGCGTGTTGACGAATACATCCAGTGGCCCCCCGCCTCGGTGGACAGTGAAGCTGAGGGAAACAGA
>QDHC01002438.1:437684-455044 GCA_013186455.1 Papilio dardanus tibullus
ACATGTCACAGTAGACTGAACATGCTCGTCCTACCGCAATAGGTCACCGATACATCGGCCAAGGTGAACGGAGGCCAAATGCAGGCGGGTTTAACATGCGACGTTGAAATAAAAAGAAATATTTGTACGAATTAATGCGTAGTTTATCCTTATCTGCCTTTAATCTACGTTTACAATGTATTTAATTTATTTTTGATTGTTGTACATAAAACAACTAACGCATTGCGATCTGTTAAATACGTATTTGTGTTGGTTTATCGTTTTAATACTCGTATACCCAATTTGTTAAGGAAATTAGGTAAATTAAAGGACATTACGTAGTTTATTGATTTAAAATGGGAACTACTAAAAGAAAATATAAAGAAACAATTGAGATTTTGTTTCAAATCTTTGAATCATTAGATCGACCTTATTCATAATCGTCCTCTAACTTCAAAGGGCTTCTACAGAGTTCTTTTTCATCCTAACTTAGATCTCTAGAAGAAAAAAGAGTGAGAATTAACAATGCTTTAAATTAGCATACTAGTATGAATAAGGGGGCCTATATTTTGCTTTTTCCTATTTGGACAAAATACATAGCTACTAAGGTCGATTTTTAGACAATGTCGACCCCGAGGATACCGATAACTTTGAGAAATCCTGATCTAAATTATAAACTTTAGCATTTACAATAATATTAAGACAGTTACCGACCATACAACGTGGGAGGCTATAGAGAAATGTCCGTGGGATTAACAAAGGGCGTACTTATGTCGAACGATGTCTTAATTATGGAAATGCGAGTAAAATGTATGAAATATATGCAATAGGGCCAGCTGAGGATAGCTCCGACAATGACGACTTGCATATTCATAGACTTAGAAACTGATGAGATTAACTATACTAATATAAAAAATATGTTAGTGCGCTCCAAACTAAGAAATTAAAAATAAGATATGGATAATTCTATTCACTCGTCACTCTTTTAGTCGTTCACGCTATCAAAAAAGCACAAAAAAGCGATAGACAAGAAGGAAATAAAACCACAATTCCACAATTCTTTACCATAGTAGGTAAAACCGTAAAAAAATAGCACAAGGTATAACTAGTTCTTGCTTATCGCAATTTCGACTACGTCGACCTATTTTCGATACAACCGGTCACACGTGAAATTAGATCAATGATATGCACGTGCGTAGGCAAGTGAGCTAAGAATATCGAATACATCAGAGCGGAAGCAAAAATTATCTATCTATAGAAACTTATATCTTAACAGTGGTAGAGCAAGCTTTAACATCTTCATACGAATTGTCCGGCTCGCCCGGTGAAATACCACGACCACACAGAAGACAGGCGTCAAATGGAAGCAATTGCGTGTTTCGTCTGCAGAGTGTGGTGCCGGAGGCCTAATATTAGTCCACTTTCTCTTCGTAACCTTTTCTTATAAGGAAATAACGGAAAGGGGAAGTGGATTTGGCGGGGGAGGGGACGTTTAGGGAGTGGAATTATCCTCTTGATGTGTGACGCTCCTCCGTAGATTAAAGGTAGGCAACGCATCTGCAATTGCAGACGTCGGCTTCGTCGTTTGCCACTTAATAATATAAAAAAAAATCTCCTTCCAGCTAGGGTCTTCGTCTTTCAGATTAATCATGCGTTATCTTAGTCGCTCTCTTCTTGTGTCTTTTCATGCATCTCTACTTAGGCTCATCTGATAAGGGTGACGTCACTTTCATTATTCGAACCACGGTTTCGCTTGTTGTAAAAAGTACAATTAACTGAACAGGAGAAATGAATGAAGCCAGAGAGGTGATTTCCAAATGAAAACTAAATCTTTGTTTCACGCACTGCCTTATGGTTACGAATCCCGCTCTCTACGGGGTCGATACAAACGTATGTTAAACAAACTATTGTATAATTTATATCAGTAAACGGTTAATTAGCAGTTAGTTTTCCTTTAATTAAATCAATTTAAATCGTATCGACCGTTACAATACTTGGGTAAATAGATTTTTTTTACAAAAGCAACGGTCAATGTAACATTAGAACAATCGCTTTGATAAATTAATATGTTAAATAAACTAGAGCATATTGTAAATCAAACAGATTGTGTTGGACGTTTCTTTTAAATTACTGATTTAAGTAACATTATCATGGGTGAAAGAAAAAATGTTCACAAGTGGGTGAAAGGTGGAAAGGAGACATTGACAAGTTGTAAAGCATTCGACTTGACACCTATGTCGTTGATAAATTGTGGATTTTCTAAAGATTTGTCTTTTCCATAGATTAAAAAAGGCAGATGAGACATGACATATGTCATACTGACAGCGATCGAGACACATTTATACGAAATATACGTAACGTGACAAAGACTGACATAGATCTTTGATCCCTTTGTTCGTATGCGATTTTTTTTGTTTGGGTCTTTAAATAAGACCCAAATAAATGTGACGTATCACATAGTAATGGGGCGCTCCAAGCGTATTTTCGGTGAACTATTTTTTCTTTGGAGCCAGCCAAAGGCTTAGGCATGATGTTATTGGTTTAAAGCGTGATTTGATGCCCACGCAACATGCCTATAACGTATTCTAAGGCATTTTTTGTCCCGCAACCGTATACGCTATAGCCAATTCTATATCCTTCACTTTCTACGGTCTTTTCGTAATCTTACTAGACGGATAACTGAAAATTTTAAACTGAAGTATTTTTTCTTGTGTCTGAAGATTCTGTCGTAGTCAAGTATTGTCCACACTAATATATAATGAGGAATATTATATTTTAAAGTTAAGTTAAACAAAAAAAATACTTTAATGTGTTTAATGATTCGTCATAGACCAATTTTGTTTTTTTTTAATTTTTAGACAAATTAGACGTAGACGAAATTCACAATTTATTAGTAACACAGAAATATACTTTGTTTTAAGATAAAGGTTACATTTAAAAAAACGCATCAAAGATTACGCGTTGACTTCGAAATGAGTATTTTGATAACTGGACCATTCAGATTGCAGTGACCGCTTGAATGTCATACCGGGCTTTATCTGTTTTACGCAAATGAAGCCAATAAATAAAACATCCAAAATTCTTAATGGCACAGATACATTATCGGGGGTCATGCTCTCGGTTGCACAACAAAAACCCTTCCGTTCCACTTTATTCTGATATAAATGTCACCTTGTTCGTATGTCTGATAAGTAACGCTTCTTACTAATGATTGGACGATGCACTTTCTCGTCTAGTTTCACCGTGAGCGTCGGTGGCTCAGTGCTGTAACTCTTGACTTGTAAACTGCAGGTCCCGAGTTCGAATCCCGCCATGTACCAATTTGTTTTTCCATTTTCGAATTTCATATGTACATATTTACCCGACGCTCTAACGGTGAAGGAAAACATCGTGATGTCTGCACATATCGGCGAAGAAATTTAAAGATATGTGTGAAGTCCCGCAAAATACGCGCTAGTCGTGGAGTTGCGGAAAATGGAGCCTATCATGAGTCGAACTATTATAGTTTCACCGTTTTAAGTGTTTTAACGCCACAGTTTTTTCTTTTTTACATGAAAATGATATGCAAAATAATGAAGATAGATACCCCGAGAAAACATCAACTATTATTGCTAGATTTTACAAAAGTTTCCTAAATGCTTTTTTTTATATTATAAAGTGGCAAACGAGCAGGCGGCCACCTGAACTCGCTGAAACAGCGAAGCGATCGCTGCCCATAGACATCTACAATTGCAGATGCGTTGCCTACCCTTAATCTTCGGAGTCCAATACTGTCGAATCTGGATAAGGGACCGCAATATTTGTCTCGCATAGAGGTTTCTCGATAATCCAAGAGTCTCGCTTATGGAGGTAGCTCGTCGGGACCAGAGAATGACTCTCGCGTATAAAGATTTCCATTTATCCAGGTCTCGCTTAACCGGGTTTGACTATATTATTTTACGCCATATAAGTGCAAGGAGTATTAATGGCACATTACCATAAAATTATATTAAAAAAATTCTCAATGGTTCCAGAAACCGCATTGAATAACTATTATTTCCTTAATAATTTAAAAATAATATTGGTTAGGTTTTACCCGACTGATAAATATATTTTGTTTAATTATTAAAAATAAGGAAAATGAATAGTATGAGCTGATAGGGAAACTCGGACCTATGTAACGGGAATTGACTTCCTTTAATTAACAAAAATAAATCATTCATATTAATTACATTATTAAATTATTAACACAAATAAAAACTGTAAAAAATCATAAGTAAAATAATGGTTAACGAAATTGTTTTTTTTTAAAGTGACTGACATAATAACATTGTGGTAAGAAAAATATTTAAATACATAGAAAACGGCATAAAAGAAGAGTCAAATAACTTGTCTGTCTATAACTCGTCAAAGTAAACAATCTTCATGTTTTTAGTTACATTTTTCATCATTAATAATCTATTTTAATTCTACTCCAGGTATATAAAGGTCTGGATATAGTGACGGCGAAGGCAAGTCCTCAGGAACGGGAACTGGTGCCTCATCATCTTCTCGATCTCCTCGAACCTCACCAGATGTTCACCGTGGTTGACTTCCGCAACAGAGTTCTTAAGATTGTATCCTTTTTAATAAGCAAAATTAAGACTTAAGGGGAGAGTAGGGAAATGAGAAATGATAGTAGAATTCCGCCCGATTTTTCAAACACCACTCAAATATTTAAGAGCGTCTGAAATGTAAACTCTTAACCTCCAAATTCTACGGCATCTCTTTTAATTTTTACACAACTTTTAAGCATTTGTAGTTTCTCTGGTATTGCAGATGTCCATGGGAGTCGTTGATCATCTCGGTGTTCCCGCAGCTCGTTTGCCCCCTTTTCTAAAACAATAAGCGATATTAAAGAGTGGTGTTTGATATTCAGCTGTTAGGAAGATTAAAACTATGCCCTTTGCATGCTCATGGCATCCAACATTTACCAATCTTTTCCCACCTTCATATGGTAATTGGCGCCTTCTATCCAAAAAATGACCACTAAAACTGGTACTTCAGTCTACTAATTAAACATTATTATTTTCTATGTTTTACTCATTAGCTTACACACGTTAATTATTATATTTATTGGATTATTTCATAAAAACCGGACACATGACGCGCGGTCACCTTTGAAAGACTAAGCTGGGTTCCGGTGCTGGTCATTTACCGTATAATCGGCTTAAGTTCGGCATTAGGTACGTTTGCTAATTGCCCCAAATATTGTTATTACCGCTACAACACCTGTGTTGAAAGGAACTTGAATAGATTATTAATAAATCACTAACGGCTACGTTTTAATATCAGTCTGGTGAACTTTTTTTACTAACCAGAAACCGTTTTATGAATATCTATATCTATACCTTTACTTTATATTATTGTATTTTTGAATTTTTGTATGTATTGAAATAACTCAAGAACTACTCGGCCGATTACAAAAATTCTTTCACCGTTACAAAACTACATTACTCCCCAGTAACCTAGGTTATATTATTTAGTTCCACGCGGACAAAGTCGCGCACAATAGATAGATGGTTTAGTTATTTTAGATGTTATTTTGATAAAAAGAGACTAACAGAAGTTTAATGTATACCAAACGATGCGAAAGCTTTCAAATAAACTAAACAAAACAAGCTAAATTAAAAATAAAAGTAATATCCTTCATGAAGGTCCAGATACAAAATCTCACAGAGAAAGGCAAGATCCCAATAATCGTAGGCGGCACGAATTACTACATCGAATCAATAGTATATCAAATTCTTGTTGAAGATATGAACGACTCTAACGCCCTCTTGTGGGAGACGAGTAAAAGAAAAAGAGACTTTGTAGACGACAAAAATGATGAATCTCAACCAAAAAAACTTGCTGTTGACTGTGAAAGTGATGTGAATAAAGAAAAACAAGTTCCTAGTGAAGTGAATGAAGGAAAACAAGTTCCTAGTGATGTGAATGAGGTTAAAAATATTATCGATAAACAAAAGTTACAAGAAGACATCGATAACGAAGGAAATTTTACGAACGAAGAAATTCATGCAAAATTGAAATCAATAGATCCGGTAATGGCGTCTCGATTACATCCTAACAATAGAAGGAAAGTTTTAAGGTAAGAATATTTTTAACAAATCTTCAATTTCAACCGCTGCCACTACAACATAACTCATGCCCGTAGCCCAGAGGGGTAGGCAGAGACAATGGACCTCCATTTGGCTCGATCCTGACACACCTCTCTCGCTTCTTCTACATTCATACATCTACGCATACACGACGGTTACGCGTACTCTTAATACCGGCCTTCTTGAGTAATTCCTCAATTAGATCAGTATAAGACCGCCTCGAGCGACCCTGTCCAACACTGCCACTCACTTTCGCATTATAAGTCTACTTTGTTAACCTGCATTTATTCATCTTCTCAACATGTGCTAAAAAAGCTTTAGTGGAATTCACTAAGTCTAGTTTATACCAATGCTACCAGTAATAAGTAGGTCAGCAGGACGAGTGTTAAGTATAACTCTTTGTAATCATGAATTTTTATTTTATAAAATGTCTCTGTAGGAAACAGTCATGCAGATAACGTCATGCTATTTGCTTAGTAATACCATTTACAAATCTAAAATTAAAACTAAATATAGCCTCTTCTACGAATTGATAAAATTATATTACATCATACCGTGTGTAATTCGGCAAACATCTTAGTATTGCCATTAATAGAAATTAATAAAATCGACGAAACGTCGCCAGAACTCGTTCATGTGATTAACATAAACATCAAAATGTAAGGCCGTATCGTATGATGACATAAATCGACGACCAGTACTAAAGGTCTTCCTCTTCGCGCGCCGCTCGAGGGAAATACACTATGTATGGGGAGACGTATGAATGGCGGCGGACCAGGTTAGACTGGTCGATTTAACTTCCGCGGGTCTCTGACCGCTGCCAAGGATTTCGTAGTTATACCTATGTGTGAGTGCGCCGTGACCTTGGCTTTCCTAGCGGAGACTAGTGGCGCCATAAATACGCTTTTTGTCGGATATTTTTATTTAATATTGTGAAATAATACCAATTAAGTGTGTAAGTGTGAGTACATAGTTTTAGAGAATGCTAGAACAATCGTACTGCAAAATTGAACTATAAAATAATTAAAGCAATTGAAATAGAGGATAATATAAAAGATTATAATTACGTATATGGTAGTTTCTATTATATTTTTAGCTTTCTCTACACAATATACTACTTTTATAACCATTCTTGCCTTATTAAGGTATTTTACACTGACTGATTATTCACGCAAAGTCAATAAAAATGGGAAATTCCCCACAGAGTCATGGTCACACTGTATCATCGCGAACGCGGCCCCCCGATAACCCCGAATTATTTATCGCGATCATTAAACAGCAAACCCTACGTTGACTTGGAACACGAATCGTCAAATTGGACTTCGACGGTTTTTTTCCTGTTTCCGATTGCCGATTTGGACTTCTAGAATGTTCCCTAAAGAAGGATAGTGACGTCACTAGTAGCTAGTATATGAAGACATATTAAACTTTATGTATTAAAACTTGTTACAGTTTAAATTCTTAGTCATTAGCTGTTGCTCGCGACTTCGTCCGCGTGGCATTAACGTGTGACTCGGGGATAATGTAGCTTTCTATGAGTGAAAGAATGATTGTAATCGGCCCAGTAGTTCTTGAGTTATTTCAATACATACAAAAACTTAAAAATACAAAGTTTCTCTTTTTATAATATTAGTTAAATTAATAAAGGCAATATGACTACAAACTTAATACTATCTTATACTATACTAAAGTTATTGCAATTTCTAAGTTTAATTATGAAATATGTCTTCCCAACTATCCATATTATCCCAAAAAATGTTGAAATTTTCAATTGCATTGATTTTCTAATCACTGTTTATCAGCCACTACTCCAAAAATATATTTCGGTGTGAAGAAATGTTTCCCCGTTATCAGAATGGAGCGAAGCTGCAAAGTCAGTCCGTCGTGCGTTTTATTATTTCATTTTGTATGTAAATGCTTAAATAATAATATATAGTTACATAACTCAGCGTCAATGGGACGAGATAACCGTCAGAGCTTTTAGGGTTCCCTGCCCTTTTGTTTTTACAAAAACATCGGATAAATGACAAATTGTCACTCCTTTGTTTTAACTCTCACTTAACTTCAATTTGTTATAAATTAGATTAATTTATATGGTCCTAAATGTTTTATATTTTAGACGAAAACGATCATAGTTTACATAAGAAAATTGCAAAGTACTGACTCTATAAGACAATCGACTCAATGTTCAAACGCCACTTAAATACTTCGTTACGTAAGCGTCGCTTAAATTTAAGTGGCATCAAAATTAAACGAGTTTGCCGTGGGGTTTAGAATTTAAGCTTGGACTTAACACGTAAGAAGTGATGCTCGAGACACGCAGAGACAACATAGATCCAATAAACCACACTTATGTTATGCTGACGTATAGCATTTTCGCGGGCAGCTGCCTTTCCCTGATTGATTAAAATGTGACGCTGTCAAGATGACATTGTTAGTTCACATATTTTCCGGGTGCCATAATATCCTTGTAGGTAAAATCAGCTATCAAAAATGTTCTACAGAACCCATTGTTAAGAATCCCAGGTCGCGCATCGTATCAGTATTCTTTTTACATTCGTTTTATTTCATTTCCACTCAGTCATCGAGCCGTCTAAGGGAGAATCTATTCGGTTTGCTAATAAATTTCCCGATAGTGGCCCATAGCGTAATGCTTTGCTGTGGGAAAAAAAATTGTCTGTAGATATCGAGGCGACGCTGTGTCTGGCATTTATTCCCTTCATTCCGAAATACTTTTCAGGATGTGATTGAGAGATAGAGATCGTAAATGATGAATTTCAATCAGTTATTTTGTAAGTTATTGTGATTATGTTTCTTGATGTACGTAATAAGTGATAGGAAATGTATATAGTAAGTGGGGTCGATAGAAGTTACATTTTGTGAGTCCAGCAGTGGGCAGGATAGAGCTGTTGATGATATCTCTCGAGCATGTGCTATTAGTGAATTATGCAATGTTTTTAATAACAAAAGTAATTATTTAAAAAAACATATCTGAATTATGTTTTTATTACTATAACTAGCGACCCGCCCCGGCTTCGCAAGGGTTCAAAACTGATACTAAATACACTACAGAAAAACTGTGAACATTGTATATAACAGCCATACTAACAATAATTGAACCCGTGCGAAGCCGGGGCGGGTCGCTAGTTTTATATAAACCTTCCTTATGATTCACTCTATCTATTTAAAAAAACGCATTATCCGTTGCGTAGTTTTAAAGATTCAAGTATATATAGGGACAAACATAGAAAAGCGTTATTGCTTTATACTATGTAAGGATAAAGATACCATCAGTCCAGAATTTATTTTTTCAATCTCTTGGTAATACCGTGGTAATTTAAATTTAATAATATTTTTTTGCTGTTTGTGGCAGATATCGTGGAATTACCACAAAATATGTAACATTTTTCCGTTACGATTAATTTTAAATATCCGTTATATAGTTTGTAATTATTATTTGAACATGTGAAGAAACAGGAACTGTTAAATGATTAATATATATGTGTATTTAGTGGACTGTATAATTTTCATATGTACATAATTACACGACTCTCTTACGGTGAAGGAAATCATCGTGATGTCTGCCCATATCGGCGAAGAAATTCAAAGATATGTGTGAAGTCACGCAAAATACGCTCTAGTCGTGGAGTTGCGGAAAATGGAGCCCATCATGGGTCGAACTACATTAAATTACATTTTAAATGATTAATATAAACATTATTAGAATTAATGTTTCCTTCCAGATGTCCGTTCCAATATAATTGAATATTTATCAGTAATAAAATTGACGAATTTGAAAAATTATCATCATTAACTAACGAAGGTTAATCGATGAACTTAGTGTTAGAAGTTCTGTATTAATTTACTTATAAAACCAGTTAAATATACCTACGGAAATTTCAATATAGTTTGTTACTTATATAAAAAAAAGTTAAATAAAATATTTTATACAGTCAAACTTGGATAAACGAGAGTTATCTGGTCCTACCTACCTCCATAAGCGAGAAACTCAGATTACAGAGACACCTACATCATCATCATCATTAGCCCATTGTCAGGCCTTCGTCCAGCAGTGGTCGACCTACATAAGCGAGACTCTCGTTTATACAGGTTCGACTGTATATGTATGTCAGTATAGATAAATGACAGAGGTTGGATCACCCACCACGTGGCGTGACGTCATCCCGCAATAAGGAAGTCTGGTTCAATTGTCCACGAGTAGGTTATTCTGCACATGTCAAATCTACATTATTTTTCTACACTACGTATAGTAGAATTTGGTAACGTCGAGTTCCTAGTTTAGGTAATAGAGGGCGCTATGTTTTTCCTTAGAAATTTATGTATTAACTATACCCATTTTTAACCTTCCGAAAAGAGGAGGTTCTTAATTCGTCTTTATCCCTTTTATCTTTAAGCGACTTCCAACAGAAGGAGGTTATAATTCTTGATTACTAACAGTAACTATATACGCTAAAGTTCTTCAGTTGTATTTCCTATTTAGGTATATAAATTCTCTTCTCCTGTCTTTATTATTAACTTATACGTTTTTATGCTTAGTATATTGTGCTAATGTTTATAAATTAACCCAATATTTCGTGTATAATGTTGGCTGGTTCGTTAATTTTCACCTCCTCAAAGGCTGGCAACACATCTGTGGTTCCTTTGGTATTACAGATGTCTACGGGCGTCGTTGATCACCTCTGTATTCCCGCTGCTCGTTTGCCCCCTTTTGTTATAAAAAATATATTTTAGGTATTTTGATTTGCAAATTGTTGCAGAATAGCGTCTCCATTCATGGAATGCGCTTCATATTGAGTGATTTATATTGTAATGTTGAGGCCAGCTCAGCTTGGCCTCTTGGTTTTACTATTCAGACTCTTAAAATATAAATTTAGATAATTTTGAATGAAACTAATTTTATTTACTAGTAGAATAATAATAGGCAACTTACTTTTATATTGTAAAATACTAGTTGTTTCCCGAGTTTTAATCGGCAAATTAAAAAATAAACAAATTTGTTGCCTGTCCCACCCTGTGAGCTATCAATGTTCTTTTCATCCAATTACATCTAACCGTTCTGGAGTTAGGAATTAAAAAGATATAAAAATATATATTTTATGTTATAAACTGGCAAACGAGCAAGTGGCCACCAGGATTTGCTGAAAAATCCGAAGCGACCCCTGCCCATAGACATGTGCAATTGTAGATGCGTTGCCTACCCTTAATCTACGGAAGAGGAGACGTACAGCAAGAGGATAATTCATCTTCCTATATGTCCCCACCTCATATCCACTTCCCCTTCTCATCATTTCCTTATAAGAAAAGGATAGGAAGGGAAAGTGGACTATTAATAATAAATTAGGCTTCCATACAATCATTCAAAATTTCGCATATCAATAAGATATTTACTGAATTATTCCGATTATCAATTTAAACTAGACATCTTTTAGCTTGTTATGCCATTAAATGATAGAATTATTTAAAAAAAATGCTCAAAAGGCCAACACATACAATACGCGGGAAGTTACCAAGGTTCTGTCCTTGACAGGGCTCTTGCCCTTTTAACCTTGAAATTACTACGCCATAAAAGATCTTTTTATTAAAAAATAATAACTTGTATATTGCAATACTTGTTTATTTTTTTTTATTATTTTGTACGTATTTGCGTTTTTACACATTTCTTTTAACATTATCAGTATTTATCACTCTATTGTTAATTTTCAAAGATAAATAATTAAAAAAAAAACAAAAATCAAATACAGTTGAACCTGGATAAAAAAGAGTACAGGAGACTGCGATATTTGTCTCGCTTATCGAGGTTTAAGGGTACTGGTGTATTACTAAGAATTAATGTAAATCTGGTCTCTTGATTGGTCAACGTCGACCTCGGTGTGACTTTACGGTCTGATTATTGACTAGATTCGAAACCCGGCTCATGAGACAATGATTGCTATCACATGATACTACTAACTATCACGCTATCATTGCTATTATTAATGTTATATTTCATACAGATACCCCATCCCATACAGAGAAATTGACCCAAATAACATACCGGCAATTGGCCTGTGGGCTTACCCAAGATGCTTTTCGAACGGCGATGTCGCTGATGGAATCGACAAATTTGTATGAAACTGACATTGACATTCGATAAAATCATGTGACCGTCACGTGTGAGATATCGAACGGCAATGTCAGCTTCATACAAATATGTCGATTCCATCAGCGACATCGCCGATCGAAAAGCATCTTGGGTAAGCCCACTGGGATCGTCAAAAAACAAAAGACATTAGATATTTTTCAAAAATGAAGCTATAATGCAATTAATGAAGTTGTAAAAGTTCGGTTGTATTTTTCATTTATTACTAAGTACCACAGATTATAAAGACTATACTAAAGAATAAAATTATTATGGGATTGGACCCCGTAGTGTAATGAATAAACTATTGTAAAATAAAACATTTTTAATTTTGCTAGTTATCTAATGTTACTTAAAGAAATAAGAAATCGCTTGAGCGTCGGTGGCTCAGGTGTTTAGCTCTTGACTTGTAAACTGCAGGTCTCGAGTTCGAATCCCGCCATGTACCATTGCGTTTTTCGATTTTCGAATTTCATTCTCTTAAGAAATCGCTTAGTTTTTTAAATTTGAATCGTATAGCATTAAAATAGAGTGCAATTTCCCGCTCCGTTGAGCGCGGTTATAAATTATGTCATTGCGATTCTAAGTACGTAATAAAGAAAAATCATTCATTCATTATGCGGGAGCGCTAAAATGCTGCATACAAACGTGCGTGGTGTCAAGGGTGCGCCGGCGCCGGCGACCATTCACTCGGCTCATTCATAACTTACTTGAAATTTGACAACAAACGAATTGTAACCTTATTTAATTGCAATAGAGTTGAATTTCGCTTGCAACTTTAGTGACTAACTCGACATTTGGTTTTTTACACTTGACGTCTATTGTAGAATAAGGCTGTTTACAAACGGAACGTTATATACCTTAAGTTTTTCAGTATAAGATAGCCATAAAAATATGCGTTTTGTATATTTAATAAATTGTAATGATCGTCTGAAATCTATATTTTTCAGTATTGGAATGCAACATTTTTGAGCCAGCTAATCTATATTCAAGTCTAGGTACTAAACATAGGTATTAAATTAGTAGAAACTTTCATAACTAGGTACATCTTTCATTAACTAATATAACAATTGTCTAATTTTGAAAAATATATTTATAAAAAAAATGCGATTTTTAAACGCATCGTGTACAATCAGCCTTATACGTAGCGATTACACAAAACGGTCAATTATGTCATCCGGCTAGTTGGCGCGGTGATGTTCGTACCAGTTTGTACGAGAGTAGGTACCTACTGGTTCTCGTAAGATAAGCAGGAGGAAATAATTTGAGGAAAATCGGATAAAAAAATAAATATGATATAATTTTTATCATGATTATGAGATATTAAAGGAAAAGAGTTACATCTTTCATGAGATATATTATATGTAACTCTTTTAATCAGATGAGATGGGATTATATCTCCGCTTGTAAATACCAGCTCCGTAAAACGTTACCTTAAATTGTTTAAATGTTTTAATTTAATTACGGCAATATCACAAAAATATACCTTCCCTAATTATTCCGAAACGACAAGAATTCCGCCCGGACTAAATAATTACGTTTAATATTATCTTAATGGGGCATTAAAAAGTCAAATGGCGCCCGCGCCATGGCTCTCTTATACATCAATAAAATTCATTGTTGCTACATTTTTTTTAATTTTATGGCCTGGTAACTAGACCTTTAAGCCACATTGTTGTTACAAGAATAACGCCATAGAGTATTGATTAGGAAGAGGGCCTCCTAACCTAAAATTGCAAATTCTCAAATGGTTTAGACTTGAAATTAGTTGGCGCCAAAATATTAGTTTTTTGTATTATGTGTCAATTTAAAAGTTTTATATGAAATGCCTGAATTTTCTTTTTAAATATTAAATCTGAAATGGTAATTTACAAGTGACCTATGTAATTTAATTATCGCAGCTAACTTAATTGTTTATAAACATATGAATAAATACAGCTTCTTGGAAATACAAGATAACCTCAAAATGTCACACGATAGTTTCATTCATTAATTTATTTTGCGAATAAAAAAAACTAAATCGTTAGGAATTAGTTTTTTTTCCTTGTACGTTAACAGTAACGTTATCTTTATAGTAACTGTTGATGAGAATATTATATTAAGTTTATATTATTTAAAAATGATAGTGGTTGCTTAAATATTATGTCACGTGCCTGTAGCATTGGCCTTGGCGCCGTGTGACGTGTGGCGGCATCCGTGATAACCCGCGCGCGGTTTTGTAGGTCGCCACAGATAATAAAGTCCGACAATGTGAATTCGCGAATATGTTTGACCGAATTACATACATTTAATAGACACAGATTATTTTTAGTATCTTTTAATGTATATTGTAATAAAATAAAGCGTAAATGTTGGTTTAATCTTTTAGTTGTAGGATTGATAAAATATAGCGCTTTGAGGCTACGAAGGGGGCCGTAAACTACATTATCTTTAGGCAGATTTATCCAAAGGTGGAATAGATAATACATTATTTTGCAACCCCTAATTAAAACTCTCGAGTCATATGTATTTCTGATAGTGAAGTTTATTATAAAAGTTTTGAAGAATTTTGGGGATTTTCCAATTGAGTATTGCGCTTAATTGATTCTATACAAATCGACAACGACAATACATTTAATTCGAATAATTTTACCAAAAATATAAAGAATAATTTAAATTAATGAATTGAACATTTTAGCATCAAGTTATTTGGTCAATGCTCTTTGTACAACAAAATAATTTTGCAAATAATAATTTAAAGGTTATTGGATTAGCTACCTTTTTGTGTGGACATAGAGTATATTTTTGTATGTCACGATATAGAAGTGTGTCAATATGTGAGGTCAGTGTATTAAGTACAATCCAAGTGTAAGAGCTGTTCAGTGTTAAATCGAGTAGCAGTTTCGTCTAACACTGTTGCTAACTTAGTTTGTCGTGCGTAGCATGATAAGAAACCGTTCACACGAGATGGACTTCGCGCAATACATCGCAAGATAAATTAAAAAATTATATACATTTCGATAATTTTTGACGATATTTTCGTTTGAAGTTTGAATATAGATGATTGGATGATCACCATCATAGTTTTAATTCGTAATTCGTAAAGGTAATTATTGTACAGTCTGTTTACATAAAAAAACGTAAATATCAATGTCTTTTACATTGATATTTACGTTTTTTTATGGCATTTAAAGCATTGAAACGATAATAAGATAGACAGTTTGACCAACGTATTTCTTAATATCGTTGTATTGGCGCGTATTAAAAATAAAATTGTGTCATATCTTCGTATCTATCCGTCGACTTATCGTGCACTGTGCGTCGCGACGTATTCACATCGCCTTTTGGCGGTTTGTCTGCCCTTGACTCGGGTTTTCGAAGACAATGAAACCGATTGCGCAGTTTTTATGTTTCCGCTCGCGGTCGTGAGGGGGTTACAAGTGCCTACAAGGGTTTACAGAACCCGGGAGTGCCCTTGATGACTATATCGATACAAAGATCGCAATATAGATTAGACGTTTGAGTTCAATGATGCGTTATTAAATTGGAATTTATGTCTCGAAAATGATATGGTTGGGAGTTAGAAGCTTGTATAATAAGTCTTTGTTCAGTTTTAAATATAAAGCAAGATAAATATGTACTCCACAGATTATTGTCGGTTTACGTAAAGTGAAGTTTAATTAAGCCACTTGAGCCTACAAGATGGACCTACGAACTGGTCAAAGGTAGAGTTTTCTGGATAAAGTCAGATAGAAAATGCGGTTATGTGACTTCTAGAATAACATTGTAGAATTAAAACAATTTGAAGAACTATTTCAAGAAGTAGGAAAAAGGAATATGATAATTTTAATAAAATACAGCCAAACCTGGATAAGCGAGAATTCAAGGGACCGCGATATTTGTCTCGCTTGTAGTGGTTTTTGTCTAATCCGAGTTTTTCGCTTATGGAAGTAACTCGTTGGGACCAGAGAATGACTCTCGTTTAAAGAAATTTCTCTGGTTCCCTGTAATATGCGTTAGTGAAACTTCCTGCTTCTGAATTGTGCTAATACAAAAGGTGTATTTTTAAAAGTGATAAAAAAAAGTTTGTTTTATATTTCGTCAGTTAATTTATTAACCACCTGTTTAACATCGCTAAGACTTCAGACGCCGTGAAATTATTTGTTAATATTGTTTTAGTCTGACTACCGTCAATGCCAAATTCTGACCTCGCTGTTAATGGTGATCTCTATTATAGAAACTATTATACATTCTGACGTATAGATTTAGTCTACCCTTCTTGGCGGTTCCGGGTTCGTTTCCGCCATTAAAAATTATGGTTATTACTTAAGATTAGATAAACGTCCTTTAACATTTAGAAGTTATAATTAGGGCTATTTACTTAACAAATTATATTAATTAATTAGTGGATGATTCGAACCTTCATGGAATCCTTGAGTTAGATTAAATTATCTTTTAGTGGCTTTAAACGTGCTTACGTTGCTGCATATTTTGGAAGGTTGTGCATAGTGTAAGAAATAAATAAAAAAGACGACTAGAAAAATGTAATATTGTGTGTTCTCAAATAAGTGAAAAGTGTTTCTTTTGAGAATAAATGATTTCTCTAACCATATCTAATGGAATAATTTAATTTATTTTTAACATAAGAAAGTATTGGGATACTTCTTTGATCCTCCAGACTGACTTGCAAGCGTATATATTGGACCGAGTGGCGGTAGAATCGACAACAACGATCGTTCGAACGTTCGTAGTCAATACAACTACTATTTATAAAAAATAACACCACCCACGAATAATAATTAGTCAAGCTTGTGTCCAATTATATTAATATCAAAATAAAGGCTAACAATATGATGTAGTGATGATTGAGCCATAATATACCCCTGGGACTGGTACGTTACAAATACTTTAATTTGTTTTTATTATAACGAAGTCCGTCATTGTCAATTGAAAAAGCTTGTGTATAGTTGAATAAAAATGCTATCCTGTTTGTTAATTAGGAAGTGGATATAATCTGATAATTTAAACTAGAAACCCTTCAGTGCTGCGGTATGCGGGTACAACTAAACATTTGTGAAGTAGATTAACTATACTTCCCTCTTTGTTGACAGCAATTCCGAAATCTTTTGCCTCGTTAAGCCATC
>QDHC01002438.1:461071-479453 GCA_013186455.1 Papilio dardanus tibullus
GTCCTTACGGTGAAGGAAAACATCGTGATGCCTGCACATATCGGCGACGGAATTCAAAGATATTTGTGAAGTCGACCAACCCGCACTTGGCCAGCGTGGTTAACTATGGCCTAGTCCATAGGGTAGGCTCCGAGCGCCTTCGGTGGGGACGTTTAGTGAGCTGCTGATGATGATATTTCTAAAGAAAAATCGATTTATTGTGAAAGATGGGCATAAGTAATGATAATGAATAATTTGTTGTGCCCTATGCATTCTTTAAACAACGTTTTTTAATCAAGTTTAAGTACGATTCTCTGCCAAAAATAGTTTGATCAACTCAGTCTTTCCGGCCCTAGTTTAAGCCATTCTTATACAAAAAAATTGTTTATTCCTTCAGCTTGGTTTTGATAAAATGAGAAGTTTTACACTATTCTATGATTTCTGTTTATAATCCTAATGTATTATTGTAAATTACTTCTAAATAATACACATTACCCCTTTAGTCCAGATCTTTATAAGGTAAATCTTCATATATGATATTTATTGTCAACTTGTTCAATTACTCGGTACTTTAGAAAGTAAGTCAATGTAATTTAAGTCATATTGCCCCTGCAGGGCATCCTTACACCGCGTTCACAACGACGGCCGAAAACGTTCTACAATATAAGCTTATTATAAAAATGTTGAAAATTAAATATGTAAGTCTCATTATGGCACATCCAAAAATGAAAATTAACAATCTTTTGATAGTCGAACCTGTATAAACGAGAGTCCAAGGCACCGCGAAATACGCTTGAGCGCCACAATACTATATGATACGTCACATTTGTTTAGGTCTTCTGGACCCAAACAAACAAAATCGTATACTGAGAAAGACACCACAGATCTATGTCACTGTCTTTGTCACGTCACGTATATTTCGTATATAGGTCTACAAGGATATTATGGCAGCGTCATATTTTAACCAATCAGGGAAAGGCAGCCGAGGGTTTTTGAAGGAAGTTAGGAAATTTTTACCTATTGTTATCGCTAAAACTTTGTAGGCGCCCCCCCTGTCAATGTCACAAAAGTGTCAAAATACCCTTGTAGGACTGTAAATATGTCTCAGTCGCTGTCAGTGTGACATATGTCTTGTCCCATATGCCTCTTTTAATCTATGGTAAACACATGGAGGTAAGCACTAGTGTAAACGCGTTCTTACTATAACAAAGCGGGTCGTAATGAGGCTGGTAAGTGAGTGGGCGTGTGGCGCGTATTCAATATCCAAGCCGCGGCCCTCCGGCCTTACTTGTGGCTCCTGTTTATTATAGAGTAATAGTTAGAGATCGATGATCAAGTAAACTGCATTATATCAATGCGATTAGCGATTTTAAATTAGTTAAATGAATTAAACTTTTTAAAATTCGTGAGAAAATATTATCTATACTAATATTATAAAGAGAGAAACTTTGTATTTTTGTTTGTATTAAAATAACTCAAGAACTAAAGAACCGATTTTAAAAATTCTTACACCGTTCGAAAGCTACATTATTCCTGACTAAGTATAGGCTATATTTTTGTAATTCCCCGCGTACGAAGTCGCGAGCAACAGCTAGTTAATAAGTAAAACGGCTGCACTCATATAATATGTAGTTAAAGAAAAATCATCTTAAATTACTGGTACCTAATAATTTTATTTACTCCTACTAGCTTTGATTAACCAGTTAATTAAGGTAACCAAAGGTTTATTGGGTATATAATTATGTATGTATATATGTAGTTCGACCGATGATAGGCTCAAATTTCCGCAACTCCACGACTAGCGCGTATTTTGCGTGACTTTACACATATCTATGAATTTCTTCACTGTTATGTGCAGACATCACGATGATTTCCTTCACCATAAGAGGGTCGGGTAAATACAATATGTACATATGAAAATCGAAAACACATTGGTAAAGAGCAGGATTCTGACTCGGGACCTGCAGTTTACAAATCAAGAGTTAAACCCTTGAGCCACCGACGCTGTCAGGGTTATTGGGAAACCAAATATTATTAAGAAGAACTAAACCTCATTTATGTAACACATTTAATATATCAGATCTATACTAAAACAATTTTAATCCATAATAACTTCGTATAATAAGACATACGTAAATAACTATAATCCGATTATTTAGTTTCCGCTACATTATCCGCTGATAGCAACAAAAAATAAACGATATAAGAGATATTTTATTTCATACTAGTTTAATTTAATAGCAACAGATTATCTACAATATCTATAACTTAATATACAGTTAAACCTAATAAACGCGAGAGTCCAAGGGTCCCCTATATATATCTCGTTTATGGAGGTTTCTCTCTAATCCTAGTTTCTCTCAATGGAGGTATCTCGACGGGACCATAGAATGACTCGCTTATATAGGTTTGACTGTATATGACAAGATTTACATAAACATAATTGAAGTTTAATTAAAATGGTATGTTTACATAACCTTGTATGCGGAGGGCCTTATCCTTACGTAGTATAATAAAACAATAACGCTTTTTTATGTTTGTCCCTATATATGCTGCAATCTTTAAAACTACGCAACGGATTTTGATGTGTTTTAATAGATAGAGTGATTCATAATGAAGGTTTTCGTGTACAATACATTACATTATAGTAGAGTAACACTGATAATTTAGAGGTTTTAATATGATGTCGTAAATTAACACATTTTTAGCGCTTACATTGCAAACGCTGCAGTATTTAGTATCAGCATTATACCGATTTGCACCGGTGCGAAGCCGGGGCGGGTCGCTTGTATTTTATTAAGATTAAAAGTATATTTATAGTGTAAATCTATGCTTAGTATTTTTAAATATAAATTAAGTATTAATAATCAATGCACTCGTGAATTGACCCTTTTAGATAAGGTGTATGAACGATTAGCTGCGTGCATGTTTACATTTTACGAGTTTACACGTGTTTTGTACACAGAAGTGTAAACTTTATGCAACAAATTAATTGTTATGTTTCCATTGACCGAGATTTAAACTTTGATATACATTGCTACTATATTATTGCATTACAAGTATATGAATGGTAGATTAAAAGCAATGGATTAAGAAGACCGACATGGAGAAAACTGAACCAAGCACATCCGCGCTTGTAGTGTCTCTATGGTGTTCCATTATCATTAGAGGCACTACAAGCAGGGGTGTGCCTGGTTCAGTTTTATAACTAAACATAGTTAATCAATATTATAAGGAAATGATGGGAAGGGGAAGTGGATTGGTGGGGGAGGGGACGTATAGGAATTGGAATTATCCTCTTGCTGTGCGTCTCCTCCGTAGATTAAGGGTAGGCAACGCATCTGCAGCATCTGTAATTGCAGATGTCTATGGGCAGTGTTCGCTTCGGATTTTTCAGCGAATCCTGGTGGCCACTTGCTCGTTTGCCACTTTGTATTTTAAAAAAAAACTAATATTATATGGCAAAGTTATGGCTACGACTTAAGGTTCTTCAAGAAGCAGGCTTATCACCTCCCTAAAGGCCGGCAACGCATCTGTGGTTCCTCTGGTATTGCAGATGTCCATGGGCGTCGATGATCACCTCGGTGTTCCCGCTGCTCGTTTGCCCCCTTTTCTTATAAAAAAAGTCACAGAAATTATACTATTGTAACTTTTATCGTAAACCGTATAGACATCGACTACCTAATTTTGTTATATCTTTTATACACATTTTGAGACAAAACACATCCAATACCCAACATATAATGTTTACTACGATATGAGCGACGGTTTTTAATTTATTTATTAAAACTAAAACTACAGACTCGCGGTCCTTACTCTTTTCTGCTCTGTTGTTATTGTTGACTTATGTCTATTACAATTTTCTATAGCTATACTAACATGAGCGACGGTTTAAGAACCATAGAGTATAAACGTATAAACATTTAATATGGCAAGTATAAAGTCTCTACACCTGCTTAACTCCGACAACCGCGTCCTGTCTACCCATTAATCATACAGCCGAAGCTCTGCACTATGAACACATTCGATTTGCATAATTATTTTTTAATTAACAAACATGGAAGAGCAGCTTTGCCTAATTAGATGGTAGCTTATTAAGGGGGAGCATCCGTAGGAAATTTGTACGCGAGCTCAACTTTTGTAACATTATTAAGGAATATGAATAAAAACGGGATGTTTAAATGTAGTTCACTGGATAAATATCAAGAAATATTTATTTTAAGAAACGTTTCCTAAAATTTGCTCATATAAAACAACATTCTCACTTGATGCTAGCAATTCTTTCGCCTGCTGCCTACTTGCCTACTGCCTCAGTCTTCAGGTGTGGAAATATTAGTCGGGATTTAGCATAACATTCTAAAGAGTTTGCATGATTCGGCATTTGGCATGTTCGCCATACGGCAGTAAATTCCTTAGATGCGGATAAGGCCGGTAACACATTTGTGGTTCCTCTGGCATTGCAGATGTCCGTGGGCGTCGGACCAATTAATTGACAATAGTTGATCCGCTGCTCGTTTGTCCCCTTCTCATATATAAAAAAAAAAACTCCTACTTTGTTACACTACACTTCCTCTTTATTTAGTTGACAAAGTTCCCATGATTCGAAAGCTCAAGAATTCCGATATTTTTAAAGATAAAATAATAGGTGCTTATTAATTAAATAAAGCGCTATTTTGTAAACTAACGATCTAAATTCCACCTGTTACTGCGCCTTAAATATTTAATTGAATTTAAGTGTATAAAGGCAGGAAAGTTTGTAATGTTTAATTAATAATTGAGTATAATAATGAATAATTAAATAAGGAAGATTTATAAGCCTAAAAAACTGGTTGTTTTTGTTAACCGTGACCGCTGGTTTCCTGGTAAAAGGTTCAATGTTTTGTATACATAGAAATTATAGTTTTCTTTGAATACATTAATAAATATACTTTAATATATTAAATATTAATTAATTAATGTTTTAATTAATATAGCCGTAGAAAACAAGTTTATGCTTACTTACGTAAAGAAGTCTAGGGTTAAATACACCTATGTGTATATGACTTATTATATCAAACTTCACGCCATAATATGCACATTATTTGGATATCTATAAAATCGTTGATTGATTATATAAGAAGGTTTTTAAACCTTGTACGTTTAAACGTGTCCGAACAGCAACATTTTAGTAGAGAAGATTCGTAAATCCTATGTTCAGATACTTACTACTTGCTACTCGACTAAAATACTATCCTGGACGAGGTTTTTTTTAATATTTCTTATCTTCAACACAAAATAAAGTCGGCATCGATTAGGTACCTATAGCCGTTTTTATTTAGTTTATACGTTTACGAAAAATAGGGTGAAAATTACTATAGGTGTAATCACTAATAATAGTCCCCTAAATTAAAAAAGAACAGTTCTTTAATCTACAAAATCAACTGACAAGTTCAAACTCCCTATTTAGTAACCGTTGTGACTGTCGTGTCTTGTTACTTGATAATTGGTGCCCTTGGACCAATTAAGTGGCCTTAGATTAGCCCTTGGTAACAAAGGGGCAGGTTGCCGTGTAAATCATCAGGTGAGCAGGTCAATGACCTACGTAACATGATAATTAAATGAATAACTGTTGTTAGTATCACCTTTAGTAATTAAAATAAACATTTGTTGCTAGGAAATAGGTTGTAGTCGTAAATTTATATAATTTGTATGTTTCCTGCACGGACTCTAAATAGTACTTTAGTAGTGATGCAACCTGCACATATCGGCGAAGAAATTCAAACTTATGTGTGAAGTCACGCAAAATACGCGCAGGTCGTGGAGTTGCGGAAAATGGAGCCCATCATGGGTCGAACTACACTACTACTTTGGTAAGGACTAAATATAATTGTATATGTAAAAATACTATTAATTATGGATTAGTTTTAAATAAGTTTAGTTAAAAAACTCTTCGCTCGAATATCGATTTCCTATACAAATCGCACTAAGGAGTTCTTTTATGCATATTCAGCGTCTCCAGGTGTGGCAATTAAACAACTAATTAAATCAATTACTTAGATAAATATACCTATTTTAAACTATCCCAGGTTAGGCAAGCGGAAGCCGCAAAGGGTGATCGTAGGTGTGGCGTGACAAATATTATGTGACCCCAAAGGGAATAGACCTTGTAAATTTTTAATCAAAAGTTTTTAGGCTTTGTCGAGGCATAATTAGTGGAATATCCAAGTCATTAGTGAGTCATTTTAGGGCTTAAAAATAATTAAACATATTTTTATGACGCATTAGAGTAAGTTTGATCATATTTAATTCTATAATAATATAGAAGGAATAAGGAATATTAAAAACAATTGAGAATAGGAGAGGAAAGATGTTGGGGCATTTAATACGACACGACGACCTGATAACTATAATTATAGAAGGAAAGAGACAGAGGTAGACCGAGAACAATATCAGTCCAGATCAAAAAGAAAGTGGACGTAGTGTCGTATCAGGTCTAAATGTTGGCACAGGACAGAGATGGTTGGAAAGGGCTCCATCAAGGTTCAAGAACCTTAAATTAAAGAAGGAATAAACGTTGTGATGAAAAAATGTATTACAGACTGGCATGTTCTCTCTCTGGAAACAAATCTGAAAAGAAGATTTATGAAAAAAATAGTTCGATATCAAAATGTAGGTCATGGTTTAATATCTTTTCTGATAATAATTTAAACAAAATAAAAACATGTCTGGTGAAATTGTTAAAGTGAAAATAAATTTTATTAAAACAACATTCAAAAACAATATTTTATTCGAAGCGAAATTAAAGTAATTATTTATTGGATAAACGAATGTGTTGTAGTAAATAAAAAAAGTCTGTTTAGACGTAACTGACCTACAGAATGTGTTTGTAATAAAACGTTGAAAATAGATTTTTCATGTATTTACTTTGGACTGGCCTTGTGGCCAGGGGACTACCCAACGTACGTTCGCTACGAAGCGATTCTATGGCGAACGTCAAATATGTGATAATCACATGACTTATCGAATGTCAGTTTCATACATTTTTGTCGATTCAATCAGCGATATCGCTAATCGAAAAGTGCTTTGCGTAGCCCCTCTGGCCTATATAGCCTTGATTATATTGTGGTACCTACATAGGTATTATTGATAGTTGTGTATTTCTGTCCCTACGAGTAAGCTTAATGTTCTAAAGATCTTACTGTCCGTGAGTTTTCATTAAAAATAACAATAAAGCGGTCTCTTTTTTTCTTCAAGTGCTTGAATGCGATATCAATATGTTTTATACAAACGTTTCGGCAGTGGGAACTTACGATTTTTGCTTTGAATGCTTATTTTAAGCTCCATTTCCCGTTCGCAGTTACCAGGATAACAGAGCTCATCATATTTTATTATGAAGTTAAACGTTTATTGTACGTTCTCAGCACATCGCCATGGTAACAGAAACGCCCATAGAATTAATTACGTAAGCGCAATAACGAAAACTCCCCTTCGCGCTCGGTGATTGCATTACGTTGGCAACACTGGCCAATAAATGTAAAGGTGTAGACACATTGGATCGTTTTGTTTTTAAAATTAAAAAGAATTAAAAAATATACATTGGTCATCTTGCAGGCTTGATACTTCGATGATTGCTGTTCAAATAGAGTATCGTTATAATATGGATGGGCTCGAATATTTGGTGTCTTGACATATAAATTTTAATAAAAGACGGGCTTCGACTTCATTTATTGAGAGACGACTATAGACTACAAGAGTGATTGTCCCAGTTTAATCTATTCCATATTATACCTAATATAGATATCAATTTTGAATACTAAATATAAATTTCAGTTTGCTACGTAACGGTGCTACGAAATAACGTAGCACCTGCGAACTTTTTCTTGCTTTTCTCTGAATAATAGTATTAACATTGACGCTGCTATATGAACTAAGAAAGCAACTATTTAGTTTACTGTTTTTAAAACCCAAGCATAGCACAACCTTCACGGAAGCGTAACGAAATGAATGAAAACGTAGCCAAAAGAAAAAGCAGAGTTTCCTCCACGCTAAATTATGTATTGTGTTGTAACCGTCAAAGCATGGAAGCTAAAAGCCTTGAGTAGGCAGACGTGGAGAAATATATAGGACCAGGACCAGGCCCATGCGCGACTGTAGTGCCTCAGATGATGATGTAATGCTAGCTGCTAAATAGATTGAGGTTAAATCAAATTCACTTAGTTAAATATTTTAGATATAGTATGTAATTTTTTCACATATTTTTAGAAATTGTACAATAATAAAAGTGCAGTATAGTAGCACCTTTACGATTCTGTACATGGCTGGACAAACGATACGGTCCAAAGCAAACATCGGCGGGGCTTTAACTAGCTCTCCCTCCGACTCCACCTGTTTAATTTTTAAACCCTCATCCGCTTTGTAGGCCTTTTTATTTTATGTTTTATTGAGTTTCGCGTCGATCGATGACAATTAATATTGACTTTGGATGTTGTGCGCAATTTTCACTATTTAATTAAAATCAAGTTAAACAAATATGTTCCGATTTTATACATACCGATGGCTCATACGTAAACTGCCCTAAGTGATAAAATTAAATTTTTGGAGGGCAGTTTTAAGGTTATGAAAATGCTTTTTGGTGTTATTAAATAAATATCAAGTCATGTTGTTTTAAGTCGGAGCACGTTTTCTTTTACAATTTATAAATTTTATAAAATCATCGATAAAAATAATTGTAAACCTTTTCATCCGACATTTTCAGGGGTTTCTATAGCAACAGACCTGAAAATGATGCGCATTGTGTATTACACATCAATCATGCGGAATAGAAATATTAAAACTGATTTAGTGATGTTAAGACAACGACAAAGATTGTCGATATGTATTTTATTATTAAACATAAACTAAAATTGTACATCATTAACGGATAAATGTTCAAACGCCACTCAAATTTAAGCGTGGCTTAAAATCTAAGTGGCGTCGAAATTATACGAGATCGCGGTAGAATTTGGAGTTTAAGCGTGGACTTAACAAAGAGGGCGTTCTTAAATATTTGAGTAGGGTTTGAAAATTCGGTCGTAAGCTTTTTAAAAATATCTATCAAATTTAATTTATTTTATTGAACGTGATTGCTGCGCAAAATATTGGTGGTCAACTAATAAATAATTTTATTTTAAGTCGCAGCAAAGAGCACATTTGAGGAAATCTACAATATTTAACAGTGAGCTCGTATATTAACTTTGTCTACGGCATTATTAAGCAATCCAAATTGTTCTTAAGAGAATGGCAGACCTTGTATTATAATTATAAACGCTAATGGCCATGTTTAAAATCAAAACAAAGTTTCTGATGTTGAATAATTTGCGATAGTGAAACCGATGCGACATTTTGCGTATTCACAAGCCCAATTAGAATACCAGGAAGTGAATAAAATTGTGTGACGCAACAGTCTATCGGCGACATTGTAAATTCGCATACTTTGGCACGAATTCTCGGCAGTTTTTTTTATATCACAAACTCGATTAAATGTCGACACAGTTTCCAAGTTTTATCGATATTTTTACATCCCGTCTCTAGTTCAAGGGCAGACGGTGTTTCATGGTTGCGGCCAATACACGTTTCGGACGATAAAAAGTGTGATTATAATAAAATATTGTTGGGCGGGCGCGGCGTGGCGCGGCGGCGGCTTGTTGCGAATTTTTACACTGACATTTGTTTGTTTTTAAATTTACACTGACCCACTTTCGAGCGGTGCGTGGGGGATAGGAAAACGAATTAGCCGATTTCTTTTTTTGAAGCGGCCAGCGAGATTATTTTTGCATTGCCTAGGACAAAATGTTTCCACAATATATTTTGTGAGACTTGTCTCGTTTGATTTACGTCATTATTATGTTGGTATTTTATTCTTCGCACATACTAGATTACTTTACCTGATTGCTATAAATTGCATTAACAAATTATTCTGAAAAAAAATCTTTCCCGATTAAACTGGCAATAACGTACTTATGAAATATCCCTCAATTGTTTTATAATGTGCACATTTATGGTAACAAAATTGTAACCTAACAACGCTTCACCGTCCTGCTATTTCATTATTTACAACCGACGTATCCGTGACGTGAAAGTTACCCAACTTACGTTACAGCGTTGCGTAAACTGAGAGTCTTTTACGACATCTATCGGATACATGATGCATCATTTATTTGGACTGCAATATTATTACTACCTTATACTACGAGCGATCGCGTAGCATCTTGTAGCTTTCTCACGCAGTTATTTCATACTGAAAGCTACGTTATTTTGCTACGAAAATTCGTAACGATGCATTTCGTAGACATGAAGGTCTAGAACGGAATTAGACTGATTAAACTGCCGGCTTGTCTAAAACAGTAAGTTTTCATTGACGAATCATCTGAATAAAATATTGTTACATCTCGGTCTTGTAAAAAACAATAATAACCAAACTTCAAACACCTAAGTTACAACGTACAGCCCTGACCGTTCAACCCGGATCTACAGTTAGCAATTTTTTTATAACTGTTTCTATTATCTTCGTTGTCAGTTTTGTCGCAGTTCTATGAAAAACAGTTGTAAATATAAATTGGGACAATACAAAGTATAAGGAAGTCTGTCAATTTCAATGTTAAGTAGCGCCGAGTTTCGGACCCTCGTATTGCGGGTGAATACACTCGTTTATTGTCAAGGTGTGACCTCGTCTAGCTCTACAAGGCTTAACGCATATTGAATTTCCGCAAATTCAACACTATTGACTACTAGTATTTTATCAACAATGATAATTTAGTTTCACATCTTAAGTGTGGAAAGACAAACTTTTCATCAGACACAACTAACTGCAGCTGTGGCAGCCACCATCAAACCAAGAAAATAATTAACTTGCTAATATTATAAATGCGATAATTGCGATAGGTAGATGAACGAAGGTTTGTTTGTCTTTGAATTTACAGAATCTTGATGAAATTGCACAGATGTAGGATAGTATGGAAGAACACATAGGCTACTTGCTATGTTATTTAAGACGGCGTTGCGAACGAAAGTTAGTAAGTGCACATTAAATTCAAAGATTTATATTTAGTCATTCGTTTAGTAATCTATAATACTTTGGAAATTTTCTTTGTTACGACTCCCATGGCAACAATAACGTCTTCACCTAGCAACAGTGTGACGTTACTCACCACCTGTGTCTTTGTCATTTATTGCGTTGCGACCTTACTAATTCTTAGTCCATTGACATTGCCTCGCAGTCGCCATTCGCGAACACTCTATCAGAATATATTATTTTTTTTTTGTCTATCCATCAACATATCAAGCATCTTTATGTATATGGTAATTCGATTACGCATATGTAATCCGTATCTGGTCGTCTGTGTGTAAGGACATCAGGAAGCACTTTTGGGATCTTGTATCGTGGGTTCTTTTCAACTTTTTAGGTGTAATTAATTGTTTTGTGTAAATGAATGGATGCCTAAATATAGTTGACTGAATCATAATCAAGGACACAGCTATTAAAAAAGAAAAAAAGTATTGATTAAAAAGATACTCAGTTTCAAGAAACAAAATTGCTTATACTAAAATAATAAGTTCAGACCCTGGATAAAAATCGTTTTAAAATCCGAGCGATTCCTGGTGACTAACTAGTGAAGACGATACGTTATGCTAATGTATTAGGGTGCCCTAAGCAACGCGGATTGCGTAGTTAATTCGGTCTATTGTAAAAACGATCGGTAAAGGACAGGAAGCCGACACAAGGTTACCGGGTTACACATTTGAATATTTTAAACGACCACTTCAATGTAATCGATCTTATTGTTTATAAAATAAATAAAAAAAAGCCCTTTATTCAATGATTTTTATAACATTGCAAATAATACATAATTATTAATATTCTATTACTCATGGATCCCTCTCAGGTGAAGGCCTCCTCCAAAGATTTCCCCTTATGTCCCTGGCGATATCGGCCCAATCCGGTCCAGCGACTTTTCTAATGTCGTCCTCCCAGCGCGTGTATGGTCTACCGACACCCCGCTTGCCCCGTGGATCGCCCCATAACGTTAGTTTCCATGTCCATCTTTCGTCTTTTGCGTGCTACGTGCCCAGTCCATTTGAATTTCAATTTATTATCACCCACTACTTGACGTGGGGACTTCTAGAATTACCCCAAGATTAATTGTGGAATATTATTAAGATCAGCGATCTAAGACCATAGACATCGTATACCTCATAGATTACTTTTGAAATTACAGCATTTTGTCGTTCCATTCCTTTAGATGCGCTATATTTTGACGTACTAGTTTACTAAATACCTAAATCAAATGAGCACTAAAAAAACGTCTTCCTATCCATACAGACCAGTGGATTATAGTTGTCTGACAAAGTTCCCGGATACAATGTTAATGGGACGGCCATCCGGGACGAATGAGGCGTGTCAAATGTCAATAATTGATAGTAACAACTCGCGTAAAACTATTGAAAAATAGTGACTTTTAACTCGTAACAAATTGTATAATCATGATTGATACACCAAATAAAGGTTTTTGTTTTTACTTGTTAAACAATAACAATACGACAGTAACAATCACTACGTAGTATAAAACAAAGTCGCTTTTTCTGTTCCTATGTATGCTTATCTTCAAAACTACGCAGCGAATTTTGATGCGTTTATTTAATAGATAGAGTGATTAAAGAGGAAAGGTTTTTATGTATTATAAATTATATGTTGTATTGCACCCGTGCCAAGCCGGGGCGGGTAGCTAGTCTATGCTAATATTATAAAAAGAAAAACTTTGTATTTTTGATTTTTTGTATTTATGTCTGTATTAAAATAACTCAAGAACTACTGGGCCGATTTTAAAAAAACTTTCACCGTTAGAAAACTAGATTATCTCTGAATAACATAGGCTATTTTATTTGATTCCACGCGGACAAAGTCGTGCACAACAGTTAGTATATTATATGAATAGAAGACAAAAGTGTGCATGAAAACGAATTCACATACTAAATTATTAGAGACTGGTTGCTAGCATATATTAATTTTGTCTTTTAAATAAATTAATCTATTTTTATCCGTAGACGTAACAGAATATTTCCGTGTCATTTTAAAATAAGGGCGCGTCATAATACATTTATCCTTGTCAAACATTAGCTGGAACTTTCTACGTCCTTTGCATTATGTTAGATTGTCAATTACATCTCTTGTTATCCCTTTCATTCTCATTGACTAAATAGAGACAACATTACTTATTAATCATACGTTTATGAAATAGATAGGAGATTTTGTTTTTTTTTTGTTTTTATTTCAAGGAGCCGGTTATTTTAGCTGACAACTTCATACTGACGTAGTGTAACTGTTGTCATGAGTTTACTAAATGTCAAAATGAAATGGGGCCAAAAAAGCGTTGCAGACAATCCATAGTACATAGACATCAGTGGTCTTAATAGTTCAGGAAAGCCAAGTTTTGTCAGGACACGATATTTTTATAAAACAACCTAGAACGACGCAAATTATTTCAACGCACAGACGATATTCAACCAGGAAGACATTAAGAGAAAAAGTTTCGACGCAAAACGTTTAGATTTATTGAAATTATATCATTTTTATTTGTACCATCGAAATACACGTATATCTGTCACTTCTGGTTTTAAATACTTAATAATATACTCGTTTTTATTTCAAAAAAGTTAATATTTTAGATGTGGTTTATAAATGTATATAATATAATTGTTTTGTTTTTAATATCAACGCCAAACGCAACTTGGTCGTTTTTTTTTAATTGTAAAGGATGTTTATTAAGTGTATTAGTTCTAACTAACTAGAACTAAATAAACTTGAATGAAGTATTGTTTGAAATGTGGTGTTTTGAAAACTTTTTTCATCTAATAGTATAGAAAAGAAAAACATCACGTATGTAATAAATCTTCTCAAACAAGATCTTTAAGTATTTTTCCAATCACTTCTACCAAATATAAACAACCTATTTATCCAGTCACCTACGAAAAGTCCTTGAGCGTATTTAATGTGTCTGAGAATTTGTTTAATTTATATAGACCAAGAAGACTATAAAACAATATAAAATTAAAATAATGTTTTTTTTTTAAAACAAAGTGGCAAACGATCAGGCCAGCAGGATTCGCTCAAGAACCCGAAGCACCCCTGCCCATAGATATCTGTAATTGCAGATGCGTTGCCTACCCTTAATCCACGGAGGAGACGTAGCAAGAGGATAATAAATACAATACATTTTAAAGTAAACCATAATCACGCTATGATAGGAAAATAATTATACTCGTAGGTTAGTCATATTAAGGCATCAAAAGTTCCCTTCTTCGATTAGATAAGTTTGGCAAACATAGTTTAAATCTATTTTAGGCGTATTGTTTTTTAATTTCCTACAAGTTATAAACTAATTTATAAATCAAAGTTAAATATAATTATTAGTTTTAGCATTTTCTTTGAAAATAAATAAATTGGATTAAAAAGTATATTAGTTCCTCGGAATTGCGGAAGGCAACCGTGGCCATAGATTTATCGGCGATTTGGCAAGCGCGACTCGGGATTATAGCGTCATGTGTGCGATACAACATTGTATATTAATGGGCATAGGGTGACCATACGATGTGTATTAACTAGGATTTTATTACAATAACAGTGCGTCCACCCAAACTACATTCGCTACAAAGTGATTCAATAGCGAACATCATCATCAACACATCAAAAGTGTATGAAACTGACAATGGCATTCGATAAGTCATGTGTTTGTCACGTGTGAAATATCGAACGTCATTGTCAGTTCCATACTTCCATCAGCGATTTCGCTAATCGAAAAGTACTTTGGGTAGCCCCCTGAACTAAATGTATACACTTACTAGCGACCCGTCCCGGTTTCGCACGGATGTAATGCTGATACTAAATACAATACACTACAAAAATGCGGAAAAATTATAATTATTTACACATTTAGACATTAGAAACCTAAAAAATAACAGTACTTCTCTACTATTTATTGAATGTTATTATACATATAAACCTTCCTCTTCAATCACTCTATTAAAAAAAAACCGCATGAAAATCCGTTGCGTAGTTTTAAAAATTTAAGCATACATTGAGATATAGGGACAGAGAAAGCGACTTTGTTTTATACTATGTAGTGATTGTTTTTAGATACAATCATTGTAGTCACTTTATTAATTGTAGACACTCTGGAACGCATCGAATAACTGCTTTAATTTAAATAGGTCAATTTTAAGCTTCATTCGTTTAAGTTATAGCTCCTAAAGTCATAATGGGACTAATATACAAGACAAAAATATTAGTTTTGACAGTCAGGAAAGCACCGCTCTTTTGATTTTAATACAAATAATGTATAATTATATATTAATTATATAGAAATATAATACAATTTTATCCTGTGCCGGGGTAAAATTATGGTTAACTTATTCGCTAAAAGAAATCGAATCAAGGTAATATTCCATGATGATTTTAAAATACTTGTATAAAGCGGTTATATTCATACGTCGCTTGTGTCTAGGCACCGCGGACTTTATTTTTATAATGGCAACATTGATATCTGTAGAATATATTCTATGTTTACTGTCCTTAATTATTAATTATGGGTTGTCTTTATAAAAATACTGGTACATAAAGGTATCATAATTTTTCAATGCTTTTGAAAATGCAGGTTTAATATGTTTAGATTCAAGTGTTTTCTTAGTGGAAACTCTTACGGACGATTTTTCGAACGCTATTCAAAAAGCGCTGCTTTAAATCTAAGTATTGTCAAAATTAAACGAGATCGCCGTAGAATTTGGAGTTTAAGCATGGACTTAACATGTAAGACGCTCTTAAATATTTGAATGGAGTTTATAAATTTGGCTGTACGTTCGATATACTACAAAGTTTCTTTGTTTTCGTCAATAGAAACATATTGTCACCATAACCTTGGTTACCCATAGTTGCTCAACTTTGGTATAAAAGATACGTCCTCACGAATTCCACATGAATATTATCAATGACTAAAACAGCACATCGCTCAGACGCCCACCAGCCTTCGGACAAATGCTTCTTACATACTTATTGCTTTAACTTGCGACCACACGCGACTTCGTTCACATCTATAAAATAATTAGAATAAGGTGGAAGTCACAACAAATCTAAGTGGAAAAAGAGACAAATAAATCTGACACCACCATGTATGATTGAAATTAGAAAGACAAGAAGCTTGAAATGTATAACATGTATTTCCATCCAAGTATGACGTAGGGGCCCTTAAGAGGAGACTAAATAGGCAATTAATAGGCTAGCGCGTAACAACTTTTGACCGTATCTTCACTTAACATTAGGTGGGATGGTAGCCAATTAATTTAACATAAATAAATGACATGTCTTCTAAGTTATAATTAAATGATTGGTTTCAATTCGAAACGTGTTCTGTATAAATGCACAAAATCGGAGTAATGATCATAGACGAAGTTAGGGGTTCAAACTAGTTTACACATCATATAGGCGACAATACGTCTATCTCTGAGAGAGTCAAGTTATAGTTTTATGGCATTCCGTCGCCAGTCGCTAATAGCGCTTAAATAAGTGAAAGTACCACATTAAGATAGATTTAGGGTGAAGGACATATTCAGGAAGGGGACGAGATCATTTTACCAGAGGCATATGTTATAACATTTCCTAGTCGATTTATGACGACATTTTATATTCTGTTCTGTCTATTATTGCAAACAAGTTGTTCTAGACTTCGTCTACGTTTAATTAGAAAATATAACTTAAGTTATTCGGGGATAATGCAGCTTTCTAATGGTGAAAGGATTTTTGAAATATATAAAGTATCTTTCAATCGGTGATATCGCTGATGGAATGGACAGAAATGTATGGAAATGACATTCGATAAGACATGTGCTTGTCACGTGTATATATCGAACGTCATTGTCACTTCCATACATTTTTGATATTCGATATCGAATAGCTTTGTAGCGCTTGTACTTTGGGTAATCCCAACACAGTTCTTGAGTTATTTCAATATGTACAAAAATACAAAGTGTTACTCTTTTATAATATTAGTGTAGATCCAAGTTAGTTAAGAATTACGGAAGATTACGAGAAGCTTAACCTTTGTAAAGTCGTTTAAAATAAAAGTGGTGGCAACTTTCATGTTGTCTGTCAATCATAAAACTAAACAAATCAAATATACATTATATTATTCAGAATTCGTAAACTAAACGAATTCTTAATGTAACCCTGACCATGTCACATGTAAAACGGGTCAGATCATCGTATCAACATAATCGGACATAAAGTTTCACTTCTAAACGAAAGCGAAACGTATTTTGGCACAGAATCGCTTGTAATCATTTTCAGTTAAGCCTTGTACGCACCAGGATAGTATTTTAGTCAAGTAGCAAGTATACGAACAAAGTATTTACTAATCTATTCTTATAAAAATGTTACTGTTCAGACACGTTTAGATACTTAATTACTATTCTAATGCGTATAGGCTTAAACGAGTCCGAACAGTAGTAAATCTATTGATCGAATAAATGCTACTTGCTACTCAACTAAAATACTATCCTGGTGCGAACAAGGCTTTAAAGCGTGAACTCGTGACGCGAGCACGTGGGCGCGGCTCGGACTACGCACGCTAATTTAACATTTAACGACAAATTAGCCCGGATAGCAACAACGTATACTGGAAAGAATAATAAATAAACAATACGGGTTTTGGCCATGAAATAATATTCGCGATTTTTTTGTTTAAAATATGCGAAATCTTTTTGTCGTTTTTATAATCAAATAGAAACGGAACTAAATTAAATTGTTAAAACTTTCGTGAGACATTATTATACTTTATTTATTTAGAATAAGTATAGAAGAGTTCGAAACTAGTCGGTACCGTTCACCGAAAATTACACGTGAGTTTTTAGCCGTTTTAAATAAATAAAGAAACGGAACTTTTATTTATTAGACCTTCGAACTAAAACAACTTGCAAAGGACATTCCTGTAATATGTGCTTTGTTTAAAACTAGCCGTTGTCCGCGACTTCGTCCGCATGTAATTAAAAAATATAACCTATGTTACTCGGGGATAGTGTAGCTTTCTATTGGTAAAAGAATTTTTAAAATCGGCCCAGTATTTTTATCAGACCTTCAAATTTCATCTATCTAGGTCAACAGACAAATTTTTGCTCGTACTTTTATGATGATGGGACATCATTATGATATTAATATGTCCTTTGTTTAAAATAATAATACACACACATAGACCAAAGTAATATTGTCATTATTAGTACAGCTTCCGCGTATTAAATTGGCATTTTGTACTTACAATACTAAACTAACTAACATCGTGATGCAACCTGCACATATCGGCGAAGAAATTCAAATATATGTGTATTCACGCAAAATACGCGCTAG
>QDHC01002438.1:479987-490142 GCA_013186455.1 Papilio dardanus tibullus
ACTAGAAATCCTTGTACTAACATTTTGCTGAAGTGGAAATAAAATTCAAACAAACTAATATGTTGTTAAGTCTTTGTTGTCGGAATCTGTTTAGTATAATACTAGCTGTTGTGCGCGACTTCGTCCGCGTGTAATTAAATAATATAGCCTATGTTACTCGGGGATAATGTAGCTTTCTATTGGTTAAAGAATTTTAGAAATCGGCTCAGTAGTTCTTAACTTATTTCAGTACAATTAAAAATACAAAGTTTCTCTCTATATAATATTAGTATAGATTATGTTACACGCGCGCTGTCCTCAGGTGTCATTGTGAGGGTGGCATTAATGAAACGTGAGTAGATAATGGCTAAAGAGATCGCAACGAGTCGCGGTTACCCCCAAATTGTGAGGGTCTGAAGTTTTTTATTCCGCTCACACCTCGCTCAGTAACGCTACGACCCCCACGGTCTCTGTCACGCCCCTAATCCACGCGCCGTGAAGATATTTCCTTGTACACATTTGGCCATAAAAACAATAAAAACTCATTCGAATAAACTCGACTATAGCTATTCGTGATAACATGAATAGAGGCCACTACAGATCAAAAGGAAGATTTTTAAATTTCTTCTATTGTAATTCCTGACCATAACATTATCGATTAATTCCCAGCTATTATCCAAATACATTTTTTATTTCCAAGAACAATTGCAATTTTAAATGCATAAACGCTAAATTCATGGCCCCCAAACAAACGAGAAATCGATTCGGTAATAAATCGGCGTGCGGAGGACACATGACGGGAATAATATTATAAGTCGAATTTATTACAGCTTACACTACGGGGACTGGACAAAAAAATGGCTCACTTTGACGCCAACTCGCGGACGGGACGGACGTGCTAAGTCCCCTAAAAAACTCCATAGCACGTAGCTTTCAGATCATACGTTGGTTTGAAGTGTATTTGTTTCCCTTTTAAGTCCTTTAATGGAACAAACGAAACTTAAATCATATTAAAAAAAATATCATGGTACGAAATCGAAAAAAATTCCAGTAAACTTAAACATTAGTTCTTCTTTAGCAAAGTATAAAATAAACTTAATAATAGGAAAATACAAAAAGAGATAATTTATTAGAAAAAATATTAATTTAAAATCTTAAAATGAAAACATAGATGAACGATGTTACTTATGAAATAAAATACATATTTTTTTTAATTAAAAATGTAAGTTATGTGTCTACAATTCGAAATACAACTTTAATTAAGTTAGAAAAACTTAATAATACATGTTTGCAGATTCTAGTCTAAAATTATGTTTAGTTTTTAAAACTTGCAACAAATTTTCGTTTAGAAATATGTATTTCGTCTTGTAACTATTTATTTATTAACGAGGTTACCAAAGTTCTTTTATATACATATTTAAAGTCTTATAATTTGTATTTCAATGCAATAAAATTTCTTCATAGCTTATAAGGCTTTAGGATCCTAGCCAAAAAATCTATTTTGTCCATAGACCTAATAGACTCTTTAACTTACAATAAAGGTTTGTTATCAACTTCTATTAGCTCGACAGCCCTTTGTGGGCCTTGGCTTGGTCCAGCAGCTGTTTCCATTTCGGTCTGTCTCTGGCCGTTGTCTTCCAATTTACTATGACAACTTTTTTGTTACGAACATGTACTTAGTATGATATTCTATTGTCCAGACTTTTAATGTTAAACCTTTAAAATACGCAGTAATAAAACACAGGAAATTCAAGTAAAGTTCAAGTTTTTCTTCCCCTTATCATATCGACTCATTTAAGATGCAAATTGTGAAATATTGTTCCTAGAAAACATACAGTAATTGCTGTCTACTTTAGTAATAACAAGCATAATTAAACATAATAATTGCTTATATTCCTTAATTACAAAACCTTAAAGAGTATTTAAAAATGGTAATATATAATTACCCCACCAAAAATGCCTTGATCTAGTATTTCGAGATGGTATCGAATGTCTAGAACGATGTATAGGAATTTGATTCTTAACGCATATGTAAGTGGTATTGAAATGGCTTGTGTGTTAGCAGACGGTCATCGAACTTACCTGGCCGAGGTCTGTTGCCGAGTATTGCTAGACCCCATGGGCTCTTTGTTGTCTAGACCGTGATGAAATGATATCTTCATGCAATATTAAAACAAAGCTTCCTTAATTACTACAAAATGTTTTATCTCGTAATTACATAGACGTATGATTATTGTTTATGGTTATGGTTTTTACTCCATTTAGATATTATTGTGATATGGTGTTTTAAAGTTAAATTATTTAAGACATATAACAGTAAGTTCTAGTCAATTAACTTTGTTCTTATTAAGTGACAAAGTTATCTGTTTGTAGATCTAAGGCAACCTGTGATTTTCCTTAACTTTTCAGTGATTTTTAAACTTGGCTGTAACCGATTTGTCCTATGTATAATGGCTAGGTTTGGAGGTAGATAATGTGAAAGACTACGAGAGCTTTGGATCATTTCGAGTGACAAAGCCAATCTACTTGATTGTCAACACCGATGTAACTTTTTTTTACTATAAATGCAGTGGCATTTATAATGTTACTTTTTAAATTATATTTTCAGTATAAAACATACAAGTTAATTTAGTAGGCGCGCTCGGTTACGGGCTACAGTCTTAAAAGCGGAGTACTTTATGAACATCTCTTTCATTTTGTTTGCATCCCCGGCACAAAGGAGGTTCCATATCGTGCCAGACTTTGAGTCTCAAACGAAAGACAATTTAATTCCTCTGCCCCACCCCCGATGGCCGAGGGTGCGATAGGGTGGCGAGGGTTTGCTATCCCCGCATGTTTCCCTTTTTACTTTTTTTTAATGCGGACAACTAAAGATTAGAAATGTCTGCAAGCGTCTACCGATACCATCTATAAAGACTTACAACCAGACATTCTTATTCTGGACTGTCTTTAGTTATGTTAAAGCTTTCACCATTATTTTCCTATCCTTGATTGTGTTTGCACGAATTGGTTTTATTTTATATGAAAATTATAGCTATTTCTACTTTATAAAATCTTATTCATGTGCTTAACTAATTTGTCCTCCTTCGTAGATTAAGAATAGGCAACGCATCTGCAATTGCGGTTGTCTATGGTCAGCGGTCTCTAGGCTATTTTAACGAATACAGTTCGCCGGTTGATCGTTTGCCACTTTATAATATAAAAAAACTCAGCACTGATAATAGAATTATAGGTACTTAGTCGAACAAATCAACTAAAATAATGACCATCTAGTATGAAGGTAGTAATTTTCTCATTGGTGGTTATTCAGATATATTTTGAAGGTAACGTGGTATGTTACCTTCACACTATTCGCTTGGGCAGTCAGCTGAAATAAGGGTCAATGTACACCTTAATTATACAACTTCGTTTATAATTACAGTCTCCAAATCTGTGTATCTATGTCATAAAATGATATATTCAGTTTAAAATACTAATTCATAGTTAATATTATAAATGGGAAAGCAACGATGGATAGAAGTTTGGTTGTAGGTATTTCTGAAACGATTTTACGGATGTAGGTGAAATTTTGCACCGACGTAGAGCATAATTTGTAAGAACTCATAGGCTACTAACTAAGTTTTATAATTCCAGAAAAACGTAGTCGACAGCTAGTAAGTCAATAATAAGGCTTGATGTTATCAATGGCAAATCAAAACGATTGACAAAACAACGTATAAATAAACCTCCATTCAAAAAACTATTATTAACGATTATTGTTGAAATACCAGGTCAACGAGTTAAACACATAACACCCACTGAGAACATATTTTTATCGACAATACATTCTCTAAGGTGGGCCCAATAGCAATCTATCATTCAACGATATTGACCGACTTACCTGCATACGCATACATACGCGCCATCGTAGACAATGCAACGCAAATCTGCGACTTTTGTCTCTGAGTGACTTACGCTCCGATATATCGTCGGTGATGGTTCAAATCCGCGTAACTAGCATTGAATACCGCGTAATAAATGTAGCCAATTCAATTTTTCGGGGGCAATCCACGCAAAATCTAGATGGGCACTCCCTTGGAATGAAGTCATTTCGAACAATCGTAAGCCAAAAATCGTCCAAAAACCACACCGCGGATTTGCACTTTGCCCGACGAAATGACCCGTGCGTACCTATGTAAGAACCTCGATTATATTGTATTGCATAAATCGCTTACAGACTCAAATAGTGCATTTGCGTATCCTTGTATGCGACGGATCTTAGAATAAAGCTGTTTCTGGACTTTAAAGTGCCAATATATGACAAAGATACTTATAACAGTAGATATACATTGGCGTTCATACCACTTGTAAAAAATATATTGTCGTCCTTCTCATTCCCATTGAAAAAGCTGAGATAGCTATACGTAATGCGAGCAAACAAAAAATCTTTGTTATGCCGTTAACCCAAAGAATAAATGAAAAATATGAGTATAGAGAAATTATTCGGAGCCAATGTATTATTTATGTTTTATGTTCGCCTGGTAGATAGTTCAATTAATTCTTAATTGTATTTACATTTCGTTGTCATTTAATTGCAATCATTAATTATGATACAGTCGCCTACACAAGTGCGGTTATGAAAATCATATGCATTTTATCCCGAAAGTGGATAAGCATTAAAGGTAAATCGTAGATTTCTAGTGTTCCATAAAGAAAAAAGGGAAAATGTTAACAATAATCTCTTTAAATGAATACTGTTAATTTGTTTTCTAAAAAAGTTTGCAAATTTTTAATAATTCTGTGCACGATTGTACACAGATATAAAAAATCCACTATTCACTAACTAGTAATTCAGTCAAATTAACTAGGCTTCGCCGGCAGCGCTGTCCGTTGTTCATATCGTATCGTAAAGCGCTTTATTGCTTTAAATGATTATACCATCGTAAACCTATAAATTAATGTCGTTAAAAATGAATCGAATAAAGCTCTACAAAAAATCAACTTTTTATTTTTTATTTGTGCTTTTGACTTTTTTGCTGATGGCCAGTGTTTGTTCTATATCAGATAACAAACTTAATTAAGTCTTTTCTTATTACTAAAAAGCGTTATCTGATTAAACCATACCTATTTAGGAATAGACAATCTCGCAACATTTAGAATATGTAGAGTCCTTTTATAAATTGACGAAATTCAATATTTAACGGTGTCATACAATTACGGCATTAAAATCTAAATCATTGCTTTAGACATTTGATATTAGCAGTCAATAGCCTGCCTAAGTTTAGATAAAGTTTACGACGCTTCTGCGTGTGACGGTAGATGAAAAATCTTTAAATTCACACTCCATATACATGAAGGATTTTATGTGTTTATTCAAAACTACCTTCTGGCACATTGAAAGAGTTAATGTTGCGGTATGTCTGAATAGCGTCGTATATCTTTTCAAGTTTTCAGAGATTGCTATATTAACAGACATATGATTTCTTTAGGAAGGTACTTCGTAAAAGACTACTATACAAGTATTAAAAACTACAATAGATTAGGTAAGTCAAGCGAAACATCTTGCAAACAACTTCTTTAATATTAATACTTAGAGCTTTAAGCTCGTAATATAGGTAAATACATGAAAATAACAAAATAACAAATTGTTTTCGATAGCCAAATAGTGTGAAATAGAAAAGAGGGAATTATTAAACGCCCTTTAGTAATGAATTTACGTTTGCCCTTTGTGGAAAAATACCAGTTCCTGAGCGTCGAACTGTCGGCAGTAAGTGAATTAGGCGGGAGACGATTCGTCCTTCAGCCACCCCCGTCTGGGAACTAGACCTCCGTCCTGCGCCCTTTGGCATAGAGTAACCTTACCTTTGTAGACACGATATATCGTACAAAATAACATTGATACAGAATTTACTTAAAGGAGTAAACGTCTTACTTATTAACGCTCGTAGTGTCGTTTATTGGCTACTAAAGCCGCTAAAGACGTTCAGTTGTTCTCAGTTTTGCGTACACATGTCATTTGTAACTGCGCAGTCGAACTGCACAGTTAAAACTATTTTTTTGTTTCCGTGCAATTTATTTTGTCGGGAACAATTTTTTTATTTTTTTTATACCAGTACACTAAGGTCAAAGGTTTTATTTTAAAAAGTTAGTTTTCTACCTAAGCAACCCTCTACATATATGTTTATGATTTGTCCGTCTCGCTAAGTGCGGGTGTACCGACGCAGACCCGGCCGCCCGGGCGTCTGCTCGCTGCTCGGATAGGCAAATGGTATCGGTGACTTTGGCCGGGACTACGCATCGCCCGATGTCTCAACCTTCATTTGACAGCCCGCAATGAATCAAAGGATCCGTGAATACTGCGGAGTTTACGGCTTACGAATTTTGAGTACTTTTAAGATAAAATTCGTAAGATTTTATAACAACGCAATAAAGGTTTTGTTTACTGAATAAGGGTGGACGGGGGTTGATTCTTGTCATGATACTTGTGTGATCACCAGATATCATTCAGATTACCATTTGGATATTTCTGAGGAAAATTAGAGATAATATTTCATTCCTAACTTTAGATTTGTTTTAAATAAGTATTTTTGGTGCATATTATTGCTTTGTTTCTAAAAGATTACAACTTTGTTCTTTTCAAACATGATATTAAAAGTGCTTCCTTAAATAATTATGTTTTTTTTCTACAAGTCGGTTTTTCACAAAAAAACGATATTTTTGGTTTCTCATTTAAACATAAGTTATTCTCTACGTCAGTAACAATGTTAACAAAATCATTTCGAAGTAGTTTCTTTCGAAATCCGTATCAAGATTCCGCGTGTGCACTATCAATCAGATAACCGACGAAGTAGGTTGACGTAGTACGCAGGGCTGGAGTGTTTTTCCGTTGCATTTATCTATATTTATACTGTCTTTCGACGCGACGCTAAGCTATTTGGGACACATGTTAACTAACTTCTTTTATTTTGTAAGAGTTTTTAAAATAATATTGAAACCGGTGAAGGAATATTAGCATTAACTGACTGTCTTTTACATTTAATGTGGCTATGAAGATACTAAGTAATTGGAATTTTATTGTAATAAACTCCATGCTTAGTTTATAATCTACAAACGCATTTTTCTACAACTAAAGATAACTTTAATATTTAGTAAATTCCTTCTAGTTTCTAATTTTCTGTACGTATTTTAAAGCTCAGAATTAATCAATTCTTGCAGTTGTGGTATTTGCTTTTTATTATCAAAATAACTTTATACCTCAATTAAAACGTCTACATTTTATTATCACCTTATTCGAGACATTAGTAACTGAAATCTAGTTACGGTCATCAAATTACCGAAATAAAATACCTCCACGTAGAAACATTACATTACAATAGAGCGCTCCCGCCTAGACCAACGTGGTTAGTTAATTACTTATCTAATTGTTACGATTTTTTTAATTTCTAGAATTCAAAGATTATATGTAACACCCGCGTTGAGCTTTTTCTGCATTGCTTTTTTATATTGTAAAAATACTATCAACATCGTCATCATCATCACCATCCTGTCCTCTATATGAACGAGGGCAGGATAAATAAATAGGATTTTATTGTACTAATAATATTATAAAGAGAGAAACTTTGTATTTTTGTTTGTTTTGAAATAACTCAAGAACTACTGGGTCGATTTCAAAAATTCTTCCATTAGAAAGCTACATTATCCCCAAGTAACATAGGCTATGTTGTTTAATTCCACGTGGACGAAGTCGCGCACAACAGCTAGTATACTATAAATTCCCTAAAAAAACTACCTTCTCTACTCCAGCACTACTCTTCTATACATCTTCATCAGTCTTATCTGAATTCACTCCCTTTCCATCTCCTCTTTGGTACTCTTTTTCCGTATGTCCTATATTTTTTTAAGTGTTAACGATAATTTTAAACACTTGATTTAACTGAGGTTCCTATCACCGTGACGTGGTCACATTTGTCCGTATGTAATATTATCTATTATTCTTTTGTTATAGTACCGTTGTACTCGATCTTGAATCTAACTCTCCGGTTACCGGCGGCGGTGAACTACAAAGAATATTTCTTTACACGAAGATGCATATATTAATTACAATGGTCTAAATTGATAACTTTTGTCTCAAGCCACATAGGAGCTTTTTGTTTGTTTTTATTTCTGGTTTACTATTATTATCTTATATGGCTTCTTAATATTAAAGGTTAAAGGTTTCGACCCATGATGGGCTCCAATTTCCGCAACTCAACGACTAGCGCGTATTTTGCGTGAATACACAGATCTTTGAATTTCTTCGCCGATATGTGCAGGTTGCATCACGGTGTTAATGTTATAAACTAGCTGTTGTGCGTGATTTCGTCCGCGTGGATTTAAATCATATAGCCTATGTTACTCGGGGATAATGTAGCTCTATAATGGTGAAAGAAGTTTTGAAATCGGCCCAGTAGTTCTTGAGTTATTTCAATACATACAAAGTTTCTCTCTTTTTAATATTAGTATAGAAGCATAGATGTAAAAGTTTAGATGCACGGATGAAGGTATGTTCAGAACTGATTAACGGATATCGAAGTCATTTTGTACAGTTGTAGAACATAGTCGGGAAGAAAACATAGTCTACTTACTATGTTTCTTTTTACTTCATTGCAGGCAAGAGCTTCTTTATAATTTGTCAATACTGTCGAACCTGGAGCGAGAACCCAAGGGACCGCGATATTCGTCTCGTTAATAGAGGTTTCTCTCTAATCCGTTTATCTCGCTTATTGAGGTAGCTCCTGGCCATAGAATTACTGTCGCTTATAGAGGTTTGACTGCATTTTAAAAAAGAAAATAATAGAGTGTTGAATGTAGAAAAAATATACCGAATGCGTAATACAGCTAACCTATTTTAACGTCGATAGCGTTATTTAAATTAGGGGAAAAGAAAATATCTTTCTGAATATGTTTTGAATTCATAATCAACCCTCCATTAAGGTAACGGTTATGCTAATGAATAGAACATGGGGGCGTTTGAGAGCCCCCATGTTCAGAGAAAGCGGAAACTCCCCGTGGAAAGAATTCGCTTTGAGTTTTCCTTATTTTTTTAAACAGTTTCACCAAACCCGGTAGTTTGAGTATGCGTATACATCTAAGGCTTTTAAATGTATAATTTTACGAGTAATAACACAATGTTGAACATAATTAATTACATTTTACGAATAACAAGAGGAAATTAACAATTTATTATTTAATTTTTGACAATTAAGAACCCTATATTCTAAATCCCTCTGTCTTGTACTGTAGTTCGACCTTTGATGGGCTCTAATATCCGCAACTCCACGACTAGCGCGTATTTTGCGTGACTTCACACATATCATTGAATTTCTTTGCCAAAACGTGCAGGTTTTATCACTATGTTTTCCTTCACCGTAAGAGGGTCCCTCTCATCTCAAAAAAAGAAAGATGAAAGATAATATAAATCATATTTTAGTATATAGTTTAACAAAGCTTTTACATTGGGAATCCATGGTTAGGTAAAATATAACGCTATAATGTCGTAAAACCAGCGTCTTCCTTAGACCTTACCAAAGTGTTCAAAAGACTTCACATTGTTTATATCTCCAAAAAACAACAACGAGTAAAAAGCATAAACAGTCACACCTTTAAACTACGCAGTAGACATCATACTTGTTATCTTAGATACAAAGTTGTAGATTAAGTCGGTTTGTTATCATTATCATCTTTATAGAGCCTCGGCGTTATAGTAGCGCCTTAAACAACGTCCAGCACATTTGAAGACCCTTATAACCTTTATGGAAAGCAATGGACAGTAACATGGATTTTTATTTGGAGAGTCTTGTCCGGAATATATGATGAACTGACTATCGGCGAACTTTAAGGCAACGCATCTGTGGTTCCTCTGGTATTGCGGATGTATATGGCCGTAAATGTTCACTTCGGTGTTCCCGCTGCTCGTTTGCCCCTTTTCTTATAAAAAAACGTTTAAGTACCGTTGTCTTAAGTTTACCCTTAGTAAAAAATCACCAAGGATGATTTCTTAGTAACATTTAAACAACGCGGCTAGTTGCATAATGGTTAAAAAACAGTATATTCATTTAAATAATGCATAGGTTAAGTAATAATGTACAGTTAGTGAATTTACAAGAAATGCAATTCAGTTAATTGTTGCTATGAATAATACATTTCTCATAAATGTTT
>QDHC01002438.1:498349-528815 GCA_013186455.1 Papilio dardanus tibullus
CCATTTGCAGGTCTATAGAGCTGTGGCTGAAGACAGGTCGACTTCACAGCGAGGTGCTGGACGAGCAGAAGTTGAGCGAGGGGCAGCTGCGACGACCAGATGCCATTGTGGTACTATGGCTCAAATGTGAACAGGTTATTGTTGTCCCTTTATATTACTCTAGCTGTCGTTCACGACTTCGTCCGCGTGGAATTAAATAATATAGCCTATGTTACTCGGGGATAATGTAGCTTTCTAATAGTGAAAGAATTTTTTAAATCGGCTTAGTAGTTTTTGAGTTATTTTAATACATACAAAAAATATTAGTATATATTTACCTATTGGTGTGCTGTGTCTGTTCTTGTCTATCTGTACTAATATTATAAAGATCAACGTTTGTTTGTTCCGGATTACTTCAATAGTTATTATTTTACTTTTATTCTTAGTTGAATGTCTACCAAATAGCATTATTATTATGATCATGGGTTCGAAACCTTTAACCTTTAGCATTATTATAATATGCTCCGTTCGCGAACCCGTGACGCTGACTCTAAGTTAAAGCAAGGTACTAATTAACTACGCATTGCTTACCATAATCATCTCTTCAAAACATAAGTTAATTAAAATACCTCATACTCCAATAAACAAATGAAAACATCGTAATGTCGTAAAAATTTATGTTAAACTATTATAGTGGCAAACCCACCTGCATAATGCCATAGTAGGAAACAGTCTCACAACCTCTAATGCGTTCGGTTTTTTTCTGATCAAAAGACAGGTACAAAATCCTTAGCCGTATATAGTGCAGCAGATGTAGAGGGCGCCACCTGCCAATCTCTGTCCGCAGGTGACTCGTGTTTACGTTTTTTATCTACATTAAAGCCGCGTTTTAATGAAGGCCTCGCTTAATATTATGTTATCAGTTCTCAATTAATTGTGGCCTTTTCCCATAAAGTCCTTTACCTTTAATTGATTGGAAGGTACCGCGTGCGTAGACAATCATTAATGAGGATTTTTGTCATTAGATTAGATTGTGTATCTAATATGCGTGGATTTAATGTGTTTGATAATGATATTTTAATGCAACATATTCCACTCACTATCTTTATGTTCCTATAATAAAGTTTTTATAACCATCTAAGGAATTTCTATCCTAACAAAAGTCTGCAATCAATTTTCTACACATTAAAGGATTTTAATTAGATTTAAGTACCTTTTTTAACCTAATTAAGAAGTGTCACTTGTGGTTACAAGGCTTCGTTAGACTCGGTCGCGATAAAAGCGGAGATTTTGATTCGTTATAAGTCCTTTTTGCCGCGAACTCTGTCTAATGTAGACGTAGCGTAATAACTTAAACTTGGTCAGAAATTCCACTCGCCCTTTAACCTACTAAGACCGTTGGTGCATATAATTTTAGTCAATACCAATACTTAGGCGGCCTAGTGAAAAAAGTATGTCAAATATTTTTAAATATATTTAAAAACTAGTGTTCCGCGCCGGCTTCGCACGGGTGCAATGCTGATACTAAATACAGTACAGAAAAATTGTTGTATATAACAGCCATACTAATCATAATTGCACCCGTGCGAAGCCGGGGCGGGTCGCTCGTTATACATATAAACCTTCCTTATGAATCACTCTATCTATTAAATAAACGCACCAAATCCGTTGCGTAGTTTGAAAGATTCAAGTGTAATTATATAGGGACAAACATAAAAAAGTGTTATTGTTTTATACTGTGTAAGGAAAGGATTTAAAATTAAAAAAATGTCTTGTTTATGCATTATCATCATCATATTTGGTTCAACGTCAGGTCTTAAGAGGATAAAGTCAGTGAAGATTAATTTTATTTTTAATTTATTTATACGTATACTAAAATAACAAGAAGCATTCAAGGTGGTAATTGTACGGTTTGTATGACGTTGATTTTTGTTTTGATAAAAAAAATTGCATCCTTCGTTCCGTGTGGACGTACGTAGTTTTCGTCTGTTTCTCATTCATGTCAGTTTTTTGTTTAGTCACAAAGGAATTTGCGACTCGTTCGTTGTATTTTTTTAATGCGAAAGCTCGCCAAATATTGTGACACGACGGACGCTAATTTTTTATGCAACCTGCGGAGACTCTTTTTTTTATTGAGTCAAGTTAAATAAAGATTTACACGTAATGTACAAAAACAACAGGGTTAATATTTGCTTTAGGCGCAGTTTATCTACAACTGTTGTTCGCGACTTTGTCCGCCTGGAATAAAAAAATATATCCTATGTTAGTCGGGGATAATGTAGCTTTTTAATGGTGAAAGATTTTTTTAAATCGGCCATGTAGTTCTTGAGTTATTTCAATATATATAAAATACAAAGTTTTCCTATTTATAATATTAGTATTAACATCTTATTTCATTGCTGGTTTTTTTTATCAGCCCTACCCCCTTTTTTACAGGTGTTGATGTTTAATTTATCGACGATCAATCAAACTTTTTTATATGGTTCTTAATAAAAATAATATATTTTTTCATGTGGCAACCCTAGATAACTAATTTGTTGAGTATTAACTATTATTTGATAATCATACGGTCAAGAGTAATTTAATATACGTTGTACAGGTGCAACCGTGCATAAATGCCAAGCGAAAAAACTTCGCCTTCAAATGCTTAGGCATACTGCTCCGAGGGTCGATGGCATTCTAGCTTTTGTCTGGAACTTTTTTAATATGGACATTTCATAGATAATGGCGGCAACTCAAAAGCGAACGTATAAACGAATACTATATCGTTTTTTATTTTATTTCTTTTTCTGCAAGTCTGTAAGGTTTTTTTACGTGCACTGGAGAGACTAAAGTTTGAACTTTATAGTAGTACTAGTCGCCCGCGATTTCGTTTGCGCGGAGCTAAAAATAACCCATAGAAATAACTATTAGACAATTCTGATCATTGCAACCAAAGATATTATTGCTCTATCATATTTAATAAGCATACTAATAGTAAAGGATTTATCTTATTTATATTTTTTACTTACCTAGAGTTATTACCCGGAGACAGATTATCACTACATAGTATAAAACAAAGTCGCTTTCTCTGTCCCTATATCCCTATGTATGCTTAAATCTTTAAAACTACGCAACGGATTTTGATGCGGTTTTTTCAATAGAGTATTACAGAGGAAGGTTTATATGTAATATAAAATCTATTAAATATTGGAGAAAGACTGTATTTTTTTAGGTTTCTAATATAATGTCGTAAATAATTATATTTTTTCCGCATTTTTGTAGTGTATTTAGTATCAGCATTGAGCATTGCACCCGTGCGAAACCGGGGCGGTTCGTTAGTCTTATATATAAATAGCATGTATCGGAATAAATAAAATGTGGCATCGTTAATAACGCCAGTTGTAAATTGTAAGAAATTCGCGTAGCATCTGTTAATGCAAGGTGCGCTGGTAGGGCGCTGTAATCGGTATACGACTCTACGTTTTATTTGCAATTATTTCTACAACGTAACTTCATCAGAGATTATAAGAACAGCTGCTATGTCAGTTCAGCGAACTGGGGAAATTCCATACCTTATTGGTTGGAATATTTTATATTAATTTAAAGGTCAAATGTCGTTCGAACGACCTTAAAGGACATAGAATTCTCATTAACATCGACTTATGATAGCCTGGTACGATTTCGACGGCGAACTAGATAAAATAGTATAATGCCGGCTACAGACGGTCAGTTTTTACTGTATAGTTCAACTGGGCAGTTAAAACTGACCTGTGTAGGCAAAACTGAGAACTGTACAGTTCGACTGTGCAGTTCTAATTGATGTGTGTACGTCAGTTTTAACATCACAGTTAAAAAATCTATTAAAAACAGGAAACAAAAATATTTAATATAGTTTACATTAGAAAATTAACCCATTATAAACGAATTACAATTCGACAATAATTTATAGGAGTTTTTTTTTAAAAGCCTTTTATATTTTACATTTTTTTTTTAATATGTGTTGTTACAAGGTAATTGATAGTCTTCCCACGCAAGAAATTAAAACAATGTCAAATGGTTGTTGCGATTTTGAAGAAAAATAGATATTTGTGCACGAGGACAAATGTACAGTTGACATAATTAAATTAAAATTAATGCATTAAAACCAAGGGGATTGTTTGTTGGCACAAAGAAAATCGAAATTTTTAAGAACAAGAAAATATTTAATGAAGAATGCAAGGTTTCAGGAAATAATTGAATATTTTTTTTTACTTTGAAAGAAAGTAGTATTGGGAGAAATGTAATTGCTCTACAGAAAAAAAATGTTAAATACCTAAATAAAATAATCATAAAGTCACATTTGACCTATAGAAAAAAGACAATTATTATAATAAAAAATATTATTAAAAAAAGTTGACAACCCTAATTACCCTACCCTTAAGGAAGGGCACGCGCCTTGCACCTGCTACAGACCTGCTGTCACATACATATGTGTACTTAATCTTGGATATCCATGTACAATGATTAAACTGCCAAACGTAAAATATAGAAACTTCGAAATTGTATATGATAATGTCAGAAATATTTACATGGTTAGATGGATGTTTGAAGGTTTCATCAGATCAACGGATTTTGATGAAAGCACAACATGGTCTGGATGATCAACAACAACATAACTCACGCTCGTAACCCAGAAGGGTAGGCAGAGACAACAGACCTCCATTTGGCTCGATCCTGACACACCTCTCTCGTTTCTTCTACATTCATACATCTACGCATGCTTACACGACGGTTACATTCGGATCATTTCGGACGGATCATTGGCCATGTTTAATGTTTTTTTAATCCGTGCGGACGTACTCGCAGGCGAGAGCAAGTATGAAAACAACAAATGGAAAAATAAACATTTTTTTGTTAATTTTGTTAACCAAAATTTTCCCCGAAACCTGAATACGAATGGATATTCTTTAATGTTTGTCAAAAAAGTTTGCAAAAAAAAAGTTAATATACGCGTTATATTTGTTAAACGCCTGTCATTCTACTGGGAATTCATAATGGCGTAATTTCGCGGTTATTCAAATCAATTGTACGGTTTGAGGTTATAAAATAAAACGATTTATTTACGTTGCCCTATTTTGTTTTTCTGCTAACCTTACTAAGGCAATTTTGTCCCTAATTTAGTTTTTGTTGCTGATCATAGTTTTTGCTCGAATAGTCACATAAAATCGTTTAGTTAAGATGAAAACAAAAAATAAATACAATGAGAGTGACATAACAAAATGGATGTTTGCCGCCATTTTTTTACTTAAAGTATGTGACTTGTGAGGCATGAAAGATTGAACTGATCCCAATTGTGTGGGATTTTTTCTTAGATTTACTGTTAAAATCCATTCTATCTAAACAGGAGGGTTATCCAAAGTGTATTCGCAACAAATCGATTCGATAGCGAACGTCAAACATTTATGGAACTGACAACGTTCGATATATCACACGTGACAAGCACATAACTTATCGAATGTTATTGTCAGTTTTATACATATTTGTCGATTCCATCAGAGATATCGCCAATCGAAAAGTACTTTTTGTAGCCCCCCAGAACTAACAGATCAAAATGTACAGAAAAATATTCTAGTACATATCTCTCTGTTTTTCTACAACCACTTTCCATCTTCCTTCTCTGTCATGTATCGTCGTGACACGTCCTTGAAATGTTCCCCTATTCTCAATTATCAAATCGCTACCTAAATTCTAATCACAAAAAGCTCCCTAAACATAACATTGACAAGGTAAAGGTGCTAAAGACATTAGAATGTGTGTTCTTGTTTATTAAGTTGCAATATATTTGTGTGAGTGGTCGTTAGGGCATTTCATCAAATCGCTTCGGCAGGTTGTTGGGGCACGCGAACGTCCTCACTCAACGCTCACCTGTTGCCTTTTAACCACCCTTTATTTTATACAGGGTGTTACAATTGCAAAATAAAAATACATCAATATATTTTTTATAAAATAAAAACACATTTTGTGTCAGTACATAACGCCTTGTAATAAAAAGAAACAATTTCAATTTTCCAATTTCACATGTACATATTTTCCCGATGCTCTTACGATGAAGGAAAACATCGTGATGCAACCTGCACATATCGGCGAAGAATTTCAAAGATATGTGTGAAGTCCACAAACCCACACTGGGCCAGCGTGGTTGACTATGGCCTAATCACCCCCTTAGGGTAGGCTCCGAGCCCCTCAGTGGGAACGTATAGTGAGCTGGTGATGATGATGATGTATTATTGAAACAATAGGACAAGATATATTGTGAAGAGAGTAAATAGCGTCAAAAACCTACCATTGCAGCGGCTAACTTAATATTTGTCCTTTACTTTTAGTTAGACTTCTTTGTTATGAAGAATCAAAATAATACAACAAAAAAAAAGCTTCACGAAAGACAAGGACATAAAAATATATTTGTATTTTATATCACCCTTTACACGACGCTTCCTTTGCACCTGCCGATATGTTTTTTCCTTATTTCCCTACATTTGACCCAACACGGCAACAGTAATAATACAATACGTATTATGGTAGGTCTTTAAACTCCTTGCGGACGGCACACGACGGGACCCCACGCTGCACATGACCTTAGGAATGTTCGCGTATTGAACTACGGTTTTCCCTCACAATTGCTACACAATTTTAATTAAAAATAATAATATTTTTTATCGCTTTACATTTCTAGTTTCATAAATGCTTTTCTTTTATGCATACGAAAGATAGACGTGGGGGCTTACCCAATCGATTGGCGATATCGCCGATAGAATCAACAAAATTGTATGAAACTATGTACTTTTGGTAATTTTGTTATCTTAATAATTGAGTATAAGGCATGTAACTTTGGGTTTCCTCTGCCAAAACACTTGTACATAAAACATTGTTGTCTCGTTCATTCTTTTCGAAAAAACAGAAATTATTACTGATTCTGTTACACAATGTTCTGTCATTGCACATACAGCGTTCAAAACTCTTACAAACTATATCCTATTACGTTTGCATATCTAAAGTAAAAATGGCTAAAGCATAATAACAAGGGTGGTTTCACAAAGCAACCCTTCGTTTTCGTTGGGGTTTGAAAGCAAATATTTGTTTTGCAACAAACCCGTAGCTTTTAAACGCCTTCAAACAAAGTAAAGATTTAAATTACGATATTATCTTTCTACAATAATTGATCTAACATAATAGTGCTTTTATTTTAAACTATAAATCTATACTATTATTATAAAGTGAGAAACTTTGTATTTTTGTTTGTATTGAAACAACTCAAGAACTACTGGACCGATTTCAAAATTTTTTTCACTATTAGAAAGCTACATTGTCCACGAGTAACATAGGCTTCTTTAATTCCAAGCAGACGAAGTCGCGAACAACAGCTAGTCTTCTATGAAATAATCCGTTAAAACAATATTAAAACGTCAATAACGAATGGAATCGTTTCACTTCAAACAATTGAGCTTTTGGAATGAAAGCTCAGCGTAGCTCGGACCCGCGGGTCACTGGGCGCTTTCTTTTTTTAACCCTCCGCCGTGCTCAGGCTATCGAATACCTCGCAGCTAGACACCGCAGCGTCCCCGCATAGCAACTATTGTCAAACATCATTTTTTTTTACCACGAGTATAAATATCACGAAGTTCTTTGCCCGCTTTGTGGCTTAAGGTAAAAGCTATAGCGGACGAGAAATAATTAATACTTGCAAAGAGTTTACGAGAACAGAAACAATGAGTTGAACTGATTGATTGAATTAAATAAATAAGAAAAGAAGAATAATGAATTGATGGGGCTGTACAAAAAACAACCGCATCCTGTTAAAATGGAAGAGTTACTCTCTGTTTTAGGCAACAATTAACTAACATAGGCTAACAATTAGCGTCCGCATAACGAATGAACGTTGTAAATTAACATAAATTATTGCGGACAAAAACACGTACGATTACCCTCTGGAGGGAATATTGCAAAATGTAGTAAAGATTGGATGACAATTTCTTGACTTCAGTGTATTGTTTCCTGTGTAAATATATCATCGCCTACCTTTTATAACTTGTACCACACGATGCGTAATCGCCGTTGGAATCGTCGGCGGCATGTTGTAAGCGACCACCTTGTTTCACACCGACCGAAATTGAATTGCGCCCCATTTACACAACCATTAAGGTGTCTCCATTTATTTACTGCGAACCCGAGCTAAAGAAAACACGGGCTTAGCTGACGGGAACAAATCTCAACACCTTTTTGGGTTTTGTCGGGGTTTTGAATACGATTTTTCAAGTAGCCTAAATGGATAAAACGATGTGTTTGAACTTTTTTGTACACATTCTGTTTTAAGACACAGGAAATAAGGAAAAAAATATAAAATAAACAAAGAAGAATGAAATATTTTTTTAAATCAGCCCAGTAGTTTGAGATATTTCGATATACACAAAAATATAAACCTTTCCTCTTTATATTAGATGTCAAAGTTCAAACAATTTTAATGTATGTAATTTATTTTAGTTTTTTTCCATTCGAGCTTCAGAGGAACGATTAATCTAACAAAAGTTATATTAACGATAGATCAACACCTCTTTGATCAATGATTTGTCTATATATCAATATAAATAGCTTTTTTATAGTGGCCAACGAGCAAGCGGCCACCTGGATTCGCTAAAATACTGAAGCGATCTCTGCCCATAGACATCTACAATTGCAGATGCGTTGCCTACCCTTAATCTACGGAGGAGGAGACGCACAGCATGAGGATAATTGAAAAGTAACCTAGCTATATTCTTAATTGACTTGATATTATGAGAAAAATAGCTATGTAAAGAAACAGTAGACTGTCGTCAATTTATTCTAATTCTTTCTTAAAAAGATACTTGAATATTGCACCCATAAAATTGTCACTAAAGAATCGCTAACTTATCACAAAATAGACTTTAAACAACAGGGGATTACCCACAGTATATGAGCTACGAAGAGATTCAATAGCGAACATCAAAAATGTATGGAACTGACAACGACGTTCGATATCTCACACGTGGCAAGCATATGACTTATCGAATGTCAATGTCAGTTTTACACATTGTGTCAATTCCATCAGCGATATCACCAATCGAAAGATACTTAAAAATAATCTGTATCACCAGTGCTATTGTATTTATACTAACACAGGCTCTGGGAGGCTATCCAAAGAACTTTTCGATTGGCGATATCGCTGATGGAATCGACAAGAATGTATGAAACTGACAATAACTTTCGATAAGTCATGTGCTTGTCGAGTGTAACATATCGAACGTCAAACAGTTTCATACATTTTTGATGTTCGCTATCGAATCGCTTTGTAGCGCATGTACTTTGAATAGCCTCCTATACCAACATAGGTTCTGTTCTTGTATCTTCGATGCCAACGCCTGCTACATTTCATTTTAGTCATCGTCAAGCTTGTCTATGTTTTTTATCGACTTGACACTGGCTGATGAATAAAAACACCCAACTCTACCCANNNNAGCCTGCATTCGCAAGGACTCTTATTTAACGTCATTGTTAGCGCTTTTTAACGTCCTCGTTCATAACGAACGTTGTAAAATGATCCTTGTTTCGTACTCCCAGTCGTAAGCACCATTGCACGATAAAAAAGAGAACAGTGGTAGAGCCCGCTTTAACATCTTCGCACGAATTGTCCGGTTTGCCCGCTGACATACCACACACACGGAAGACAGGCGTCCAATGGATGTAATTCCGTGTTTCGTTTGGCGAGTGTGGTGCCGGAGGCCTAATTTTAATCCACTTTCCCTTTATATCCTTTTCTTATAAGGAAATTATGGGAAGGGGAAGTGGATTTGGCGGGGAAGGGGACACCTAGGAAGAGGAATCATGCTCTTCCTATCCGTCTCCTCCACCGTAGATTAAGGTAGGCAACGCATCTGCAATTGTAAATGTCTATGGGCGGCAGTCCCTGCGCTATAGTGACCGCTTGCTCCTTTGCCACTTTATAATATAAAAAAATGGCGTCGCGTTTTAAAAGCGCTGCCGTCTGGACATTTAAATGCATTTGTTCTATTTTAAAATGTTAACGTGCGATATAAAAACGCTCGTGTGAATGTTGTGTGAGTGAGAGGGAGGCTCGTCTAGGTCGACAATTAGTGGATTTGGTCGCGAATAAGAGTCAAGGGCGGTCACCGCGCAGCTGGTTCCTACTCAACTTTAATACTTCGCTGATTCGATACGACTATTAAGTTACCTTTACACTAGCCGATCTTACTAACATAATTTACATAAAGTTCCAATTTTACCTAAATTACTACATAATGTGGTGGTGTCCACGCTAGGCAATGTCTATATCGTGGACACCTATCTTCAGTTATGGTCAATTATCAAGGCACAGAATTACAAAACCCACGCGGAGCCATCCCAAGTTTGGGATGTTTCTTTGGTATCCAGAACGGCTGAACGGATTTCGATAAAATTTAGCACAGATATGTAACATAGTAATAGAAACACATAAGCTACTAAGTTTTTTTTCTTATTCCGCGCGGACAGAGTCGCGGGCAACAAGGGCCAAAAAAGTTTTTTTATAGTAAAAAAAATTAGTCAAAATAATGCTTGCAAAATACCTAATCTCCAATGTTTATTCATCATCATCATCACCAGCCTATTTCTGCTGGACATAAGCCTTTTCCAATGCCTTATTCGATACTATAAAACAATGTATCTTTTAATATTCAACTGTCCATTACCGGACAGTGTGTAGGCACCTTTATCCCTGTCTAGTTTACGCGGCTCGAGGTCACTCGGACACACAGCTACGTCTTTAAAAAAATGTTAATAAAAAAAAATTAAAAGGCGGAAGAGGCGTTGCCAGTTACGTGACGGGACCTACTCGTGACAACGTTTAAGGAAACATGCCTGGTTTACCAAAAGTACATTCGCTACGAAGCGAATCTATAGCGAACCTCAAAAATGTATGAAACTGAAATTGACGTTCGATATCTCACACGTGACAATCATATGTTTTTATCGAATGTCAATATCAGTTTCATACAATTTTGTCGATTCCATCAGCGATATCGCCGATCGAAAAGGACTTTGGGTAGCTCCGCTGTTTTATAAAACGTTTTTTTCAATTGTTTCGAAGTTGTTTAAAACATAATCCTGCTTTTCATTCTCATAAAAAACACAAGAAAACTATTACTTTTCAGAGGTTGAGATTGTTCGGTACTTTTGGTGAATCTCACGGGATTTTTTTTCTTTTATTATAAAATAAGTATTGATTTTTAAAGATTTCATATAAATATGTACATTTTTATCGATTCAAATCAAGAAAAAATACATTTTTTTATTGATTGAGAGGCAAGATTATTTAATTATGCTAAAAGCTTTAAAAAATCTTTTAAAAATACATAAAATTGACATACACTAAAAGTCTTTATTCCGAAGAAGTTGGCTTGTTTATCATTTTTGTAATTTCAAAAAATCAAAGACTTGTAAAATCACACTACAGAAGTTAATATCATCACCAATTATTTCAATACCTTCTGAACATAAAAAGTACACAATTTTTATTTCCATCGAAACAAAAAGTCTCTATTTCACTTTTAAAAAAATCTTGTACCTGTTTTAAAAAATAGCAATAATAAAAGATACTCAAATACATCGAACTTTGATACCATAATATTATGTACACACATTTGCCTTTCTCAATCGATTCCCTGTCTATTTTGCCTTTATCAGGCGATTCCCCTTCGGTTTATTGAGGCGTCCATTCTCGTAGCGTCTTAAGTCTATGTTCGAAAAAAAAATTTAAACTCTTAATAGACCTGTCACTATCAGCTCCTTATCGAATTTAAATTTTGTTTTTTTTTTAAACTCCCTGCGATCACGACAGAATCAATATTCTGCTTAAGTTTAAAAATCAATTTATTTTTTTTTAAATTGGTAATTTAAATTTACAACTAAGATATATTTTACGTTAGGGTTTTATAAATCGAGTAATGTTATGTTATTTAATTCTCGTGGTATGTTATTTAATTGTTTATTTTTAAATGGATTTATATCATTTTAATGATTAAAGTAACAGTTTGAATCGTCTTCGTAGGTAAAAAGATCCATAGACAATTCCCGAAAATCAAAATGTCCGCTGCCCATAGACATCCGCATTGCCTTGCCTATCTTTAAACAGAGACACACAGAAATATATTTCCAATTCCTCTGCTGCAAGTTTTAATAATTTTCAAATGCGTAAATGTTTTTTATATATCAATATGACATAAACATCCTAGGACAACATGAGAACAGGCAAAACTCGATTGTTGCTGAGGCACACCCATTAACTGACCGTGAATACGTTTTATAAAACAATTAATTGAATTTTCATTCATAAGAATAATAAAATACGCGATACTCGCTTGCTAATTAACATTTTGAATAAAAATTTAAAGTCTGTAATGTTAAGGTCACTTTACACTGATGGGTGTTTTCAAAAACCGCATTATTTAGATTATTTTGTCATAACTAGACGTAAACTAAAATTAAGCGGTTAAAAACTCACGCGTAGCTTCGGTAACGGTACCGATTAGTTACAAACCCTCGTGGGCTCTTCCTCATGGATGAGTAGGACTTCTGTGACGTCGCGGCCCGTCTCGTACTCTGCTTTTTGCACTTTTTAGCCGCTTAATTTTAGTTTATAAAGATGTCTTACGATAAACTAAACCCCTCAAAATCTTCTTAGTTGATTCTTCTTTTTCTTAATTACTGGAGATTGTCATGAACTTGTCTCTGTTTTGCTAAGATTACGATTAAAAAGGTTTCAGGCGGAGGTTTTCATACATTCTTTCCCGTTCTTGACCCTGAGTCCCTAGAGACTTTATTCTCTCAATGTCACTGTCGCTACTTAGACGAGTGTGAACGCTTCCTTATTAACATTTGGACGATAATGTACGCGGCGTTTGATTGAATTAAAGTTATTGGCAAAAAATTCCACACAAGCTGCCAAGGCCAGACGTTGTTTGAACTTTGAAGGCGCTCGTTAAGACACGAATTTATAACGTTTATTGAAATTTATAAACCGTGACGCGGGAAATTTAGTTTTTGATTAATAAAATAAAACAATTGTGTTTTGTGTTACCGCGCTTTGCTTATACTGTAAAGTTATAATGTTAATTAGTAACATTTACTCAATGATGTTCATATTATGTTTGTTGTAAATAATTTTATATTCTAGATGTTAAATAAATCTATATTTAATATATCACACAGATAAAGTGAGCGCGCAATAGAGTAAAGACCTGAGCAGGAGCTGGGGGAAACTGCATACTTGTGTCGATACCGAGAAAGAGAAATGAGATGTGTCGAAAGGAATCGGAATGTTCTAGAGAGCCGAGCTGTGTCAAATGAGACAGCTGCTTTATGCCGTTGGGCTCGCTTAGCTCAGCTCTTTGTTGGTGGGGACGCAAGCACATTTGAGGCAGCTCAGCTCACCATCTCCCGCGCATTAATGCTCTTTAGATGATAGTTCTTTTGAAGTAATATTACCTACGACGTAGCAAATGCCTACAAATAAAATAGAATCTTTTGGAGGCCTTTTTTAGTTCTCTATCGAATATAGAAGAATCTAACCTTTTAATAAAATGTTCTGTAGTTTATTGTATTTTAAAGAGCAAATGTTTTACAAAATGCAAGAATACTTGATCTTTTGTATTAATTTTAACATTTTAATGATCAACATCAGTATTATGTGACTTTATATATCCGTCACTTTTATGATTATTAAGTTTTTCGACTAAACCACTTTATTATATTGTCATTGTTTTGACATTCAAATGTTTATCTTATATGACGATTTAAATTATTTTTGATTATTTCATGGATGGAAAAGAGACAGATGAGACATATGTCAATATGTGATACTGACAGCGACTGAGACACATTTATACGAATAATACGTAACGTGACAAAGACAGTGACATAGATCTTTGGTACCTTTCTCCTTATACGATTTTGTTGTTTGGGTCCTGAAATAAGACCCAAACAAATGTGACGTATCATATAGTATTGTGGCGCTCCAAGCGTATTTTCGGTGAACTATTTTTTCTTACGTCCCAGGCAAAGGCTTAAGGCATTATATTATTGGTTTAAAACCGTAAAGTGATGCATACACAACAGCATAGACGTAAGCTAATGCATTTTTTGTTCCTCAACCGTATACGCTATAGCCAGTTCTATATCTTTCACGTTCTACGGATTATTTAATTTTTTTATTGACATACAAAATAGTTTTCAAACAGATGCTATATCTGTCAGCCCAAAGGATTTTTGTTTCAAATTCATTTCTATTAAAATGAAAATCCGTTCAACCAAAATATATAACCTAAAAATAAAAATGGCTGTTGGCAATTCATTTATAGTCTCGGTGGAATGCACGGATCGGGTTCAATGGACATATAATTGTTTTTTTTAGATACATATACATATCAGTATGCTAGTCGCGATTCTCAACATTTCAAATAGTTTTAAGATAATCATTTAAACATGTAAATTGAATTAACTTAGATAAGAATAGAATGCATCTGAAATTGTCTTTGAAATATGCTTTCTTTAATATATTTTTAAAGAGACAGGACAGAACACAAATTACATATTTTAAATAGTTACCAGAATGTACTTAAAAGAGTTTTAGTCTTAAAACGATTTTTTAAAAAAACCTGAATACCCAAATGCATATAATTTAGAATTGTGAGGAAGATATTTTCGTATCTTTGATAAATAAATATTCAATATTTTGATAACAGGAAAACTTGGAGCTTAAATATTGTGAAATGGAACTTTGCTATGGCAACACAATTCCTGGAAGCCTACACCTTGCTCTGACTCACGAAAACCATGATGAAGATTTTTGTTTTTTCATACTCTATGGTAAAATTTAGGAGACTTGAGTCATTCGATTTAGTCACCATGATTACTATGAGTAATATAAGATTTTTAAGAGAAAGGGACAAACGAGCGACCATATTCATATCGTATGGATATGGTTTGGTTCGCTAGATTAATGATTTTTTTCGATACGAAATTAAAACTAAATATGTAGTCGCTTTTCCTCGAAACTATTTTAGTAGAATAGATTAGTAAATCCTTTGTTTCGATACTTGCTACTTGCTACTCGACTAAAGAACTATCCTAGTGCGTACAAAGCTTTAGGGAGGAGTAGGACTTGTAGATTCGTCCGCGCGGAATTTAAAATATAGCCTATGTTACTCGGGGATAATATAGCTGTCTATTGGTGAAAGAATTTTTGAAATCGGCCCAGTAGTTCTTGAGTTATTTCACATACAAAAATACAAGGTTTCTATCTTTATAATATTACTAGCTGTTGTGCGCGACTTCGTCCGCGCGGAATTAAAAATATAGTCTATGTTACTCGGGGATAATGTAGCTTTCTATTGGTGAAAGAATTTTTGAAATCGGCCCCGTAGTTCTTGAGTTATTTCACATACAAAAATACAAGGTTTCTATCTTTATAATATTACTAGCTGTTAAGCGCGACTTCGTCCGCGTGGAAATAAATAATATAGCCTATGTTACTCGGGGATAATGTAGCTTTACAATGGTGAAAGAATTTTTGAAATCGGTCCAGTAGTTTTTAAGTTATTTCAATACAAACAAAAATACAAAAATTCAAAAATACAAAGTTTCTCTCTTTATAATATTAGTATAGATAAATAACTATAAATATTCTATTGTACTCGTATTAAACGAAATGACGTTAGTAAGAATCCTAGACAGCTAGTTAGTCTCGACTGAGACCGGGTAGGCGCCATTAACGCCTTGGTATAGTCGTCCTTATTCCGATCTAGCAATACTTAGAGCTTAATAATAGGTATTGCGGTTTTCCTTACAACAAATGTATTGAGTTATTACAATTATTGTTGGAATTTATTTATTTATAGACGTACAAATTATTACATAGAATAGTATTTGCAATTATTAAATGCCAATATTCTATGATGTTTTTAGATATATTGAATATATCACAGTATTTATTAGTCATATTATAATCTAACGAATATATATTTAATTTGATGTTTCGTAAATCGAATTTCATAAGAACTAAACTTTGACAAAAAAAGCTTCAGCTCAAAGCATACTAAATTAAAGTATAAAAACGATTTATGTCATGTAGTCATTATTTTAGTAAAATAAACAGTTACCCTCTGGCTTCAGTAGACCGAGTTCGCGATAAAAAAAGGTGGTTTGGCTTCGGCGTAAGGTTGTTTTTTGCGCGCCATCGGTCTAATGCAGCCGTAGGGTTAGACTTTAAAATCGTAAGCGGCTTTCAACTATATGTAAAAGTAAAGTTTGGAACACACGAGTTGGCGGCTTAATGAACATCGAAAAGGCTCTAAGTTGACTCAAGAGTCACACTCAACATTCAAGTAAAGGAGGACTTGCTTAAGTGGTTTTGTTTTAATTGAAACTTCCAAACTTCTTGACGTCTGCGAAGTCGAAGTTTAAACACTCTATAGATCATATTTATGTACTTAATATAGGTATATTTATGAGACAATTTTAACCATTTTATAATTATCACCTTCACAGAGAAAAGTTTGATGTTCCCGCATTTTTCACCTCTTGAAGACATCCACTAATATTATTATTAAATCTTTTTAATCCACACAGACTAAAGCAACGTTCATTAATAATTCAATAATTTAATCAATTGTATTTGTTAAATAAGATAATTTGAATGAATTCAATATTTTCAGGCAATACATGACGAACGACTCAACGCCCGCGTGGATTCGATGTTGAAGGAAGGCTTGATACAAGAACTTCTCAATTTTCACGACAGGCACAATAAGCAGAGAATTAAAGATGATAAGTGAGTAAAGAGCTTTAACAAGGCATAAAAAAACATCAACTGCAAGACTACAAATATAGGCATAGGCAGTATAAGAAGAAAATGATTAAAATCGTACAGTGGTAGAGCACGCTTCAACATCTTCGCACGAATTGTCCGGCTCGCCGGCTGACATACCACGACCACACAGAAGACAGGCGTCAAATGGAAGCAATTCCGTGTTTCGTCCGATGAGTGTGTTGCCGGAGGCCTTATTTTAGTCCACTTTCCCTTCCTATCCTTTTCTTCTAAGGAAATGATGGGAAGAGAAAGTGGATATGGCAAGGGGGGGATGTATAGGAGGAGGAATTATCCTCTTGCTGTGCGTCTCCTCCTCTGTAGATTAAGGTTAGGCAACGCATCTGCAATTACAGATGTTTACGGGCAGCGGTCGCTTCGCTAATTCAGCGAATCCAGGTAGCCGCTTGCTCATTTGCCACTTCATAATATAAAAATAAAATCCGAACTCATCGAATAGACAGAGATAGTATTGTATAGTCTGAAAGAAAGAGAAATGAAATTCTTCGAAGTTTATTGGATTGTAACATTAACGCGGTTTAATTTCACGGACAATTGACCTGCCTCAATGGAGTGCCCTTTGTTTCCTTAAATTAAGTAATGTTCACGTTTTAAACCTACCAATTTGCAATAACCGTTTTAAAAGCGAACCTCCGCTTATTAATAAAAATATGAAAGGCATTTCATTTTAGTTTTTATTTAGCTAATTTACTTTATAGGACATAGTAGGAGTCCAACATAGATGTTAACGCATCTGCTTTATTTTGTCTTCATTGGATTTATGTTCATTATACCTTTGCCTTTATAAACACGACTATTAAAAAAACAAAGACCTGTCAAAGCAAGATGGCGTCAGGTGTGCGGCGCGGGGCGGGGGGACGTCCGCGCGGTGCATCTGCCGCTGCGGTTCCCTATAGTGTCAGGTTACATGCGCCTACAGTCTATGGGAGCATTAATTATTTTTAGTACTAATAATCTATTAATTAATTTAAAAGAAAGTACACAAATAAAAATAGCGTCTATGATCAGGTCACTGTTGTCTTATAAGCAAAATATTATTTTAAAACGTAGTTATCTCAATGACATGGGAATTTAATATTTTAGCAATTAGGTTATTTTTGTTTTGCGTATTTTAAATAGCTTTTACTGAAAGCAGCTGTAAATAAACTACCACTTCAGAAGTCTTCATTTCTATGAAGAGAAATTCACTTTGTATTTGTCAAAGCATCGAATAAAATATTGTTTAAATATTTGAGCTGACAATGTCAAATCACAGGTTAGGATTTTTGTCAAGACACGTAGATCCTCACAATGTTTTACCTAGACAAAATAAAATGTCAAAAAAAGTCTAAAACAATGACAACACTTGACTGTGACTGCTCATTCAAATTGAACGATTTGAGTGTTGTAGGAATAATTTACTTCTAGCCGCCGGTCAACTACACTCGGTATTTATTTATTGCATTATTTAATTAATTATGTTACTCATATTATAATCAAGTATCAAGAGTGTTTTGTCGTGTTATACGTCAGCACGCACCGCGCGTACGGCGACCGCAGACGCACCAAAGCTACCTACAATGATATACAAATTATCTGGATTTGACATATCATAATTAATCAGTAATTTCGTTAAAAAGTGATTCAACGAAATAAACACAAACCGCGTGTTTTGGAGTTAATTAAAAAATTTGCTTTAACTTAATGTAATGATTGAAAAACACGGTAATAATGCTTAAAATACGTCTGAAAGTATAACTGTTTCTTATCCTATGGCTTCATTAGACCGAGTTCGCGGAACAAACGGATATTTTACTTCAGCGTAAGGCCGTTTTTGTGTGACATCGGTCTAATGAAGGAATAGTTTATTGTTTCTTTATTGTAAAAGTAATTTAAGCCTGTTCCATTATTTGTATGTGCAATAGTAAGTCTTCCCGCGCTGTCCCTCGTAAGCCACTTTACTAAAGTTGCCTGCGAGTTTGTTTACACGACTTTTTATGTCACATTCTACACGTACTTAAAAAAAAAGAACTTGTTTTGCGTAATTTGGCGTAAACCACGGGGGTTAATAACCGTTGTGGTTGGTGTTGCTATTTTTTTAGGTGTCAATGTTTTGCTTGTAACCCTTCTTGTAATGTGATATGTTTATCTTTGGCTTTATGTTCAATTATGTAATGAATTTTCAACGTCTTGCTTCTTGGTTTGGGACTCTATTGTCTATAGTCAAACTTGTGAGATGTAACTCGTATTTTATGTTTTCCTAGTACATGTATACATATAAAATATACTAAATTTGGCAATTGTACAAAGTCCGTCTACTTCTCAGATATAAGTCCGCAAAAAGTAACCAGGTTGTCGACATCGTCACATTTCTTATCTCCTATATTATCCATTCACTAAAATTTTAAGCTACGAGTATAATGTTGCGCTCAGCCACCGACACCGATTTACAGTCGAACCCGGATAAGCAAGAAATTTGTATTAATGATATACCTCTATAAGCGAGAAAGATATTTCAGGCCCTTGGATAAACGATTAGCTAGGGTCTACTGTATTATTTTTCGTTTTAGCCTGCTTTCGAGCTTAGCGTTCTTCCTAATAAGAGTTATTTGATCATTAATATTGAAGCTGTATGAAACATGATATCGGAAACATAACTCTATTTACTATTATTCTGAAGGCGTGAGATCTTATATAATAAAGGTGTGATAATTGAATTTGTGTGAGGCGTCGGCGTCGACACCGCGCCCGTCGCGCTCGGCGGCGCTCACCGCAGCGCCCCGCGCCCACCGCGCCCCCCGAACCCACCACAGCCCCCCGCACCCACCGCACTCACTTATTGTGTGATGACTTCTTTGTTACACCGTGGGAAGTGGCTCATCCAGTCACAACATAAAACAAACATTTTGTTTTTATTTACACCTTCAACTTTATCAAATTACTATGTAGTAGTAATATATTAAAATGCGTAGGAGAGAGTTAGATAATTTTTATTATATTTAATTCATTGTTAATCTAGATTCAGTATAACTAATACTCTAGCATAAGAATACAATTTTCTTAACAGGAATAAAATTTTCAGGCCTCCAGATTATACCAAAGGAGTGTTTCAAACACTAGGATTGAAGGAGTTCCATGAATATTTGATGATGACAGAAGATGGCAGGAACAGCGAAGCCGGCGAGAAACTTATGCAGCAAAGTGTAGAAAACATGAAAATAGCAACCCGTAGATATGCAAGAAGACAAAACAAAATGGTCAAAGGACGCTTTTTAGAAATACCTACAAGAGAGGTAAAATCTTGATTTATTAATACAATAATATAATGTACTTAATACAAAATGGAAGGTCGTTATCTCTGCTTTCCCTTTTATTTCACGGATTTGTTGATTGTAAAAACTACCGGTACAGCGCCATCTTTAATTGCTTATGCAAAACAGGGCACGATATTTAGTGCCATCTCTTGTTGAGAAGCTGAAACTATATTAATGTAAGCAGAGTGCCATCTAGTGCCGAGAAGTCTAAAGATAGATTTGAAACGAATTCTAATGTAATAATAAATGGCGTTACTGCAACCATACATGTGCAATCAGAAAGATTTCTTAAAAAATGATTTAAATCTATTGTTTTTTTTAATTCAACAGCTATATGGATTGGATATTGATCGCTGTATTTAATTATCTTTTATTTATTCTTGGTAATCATCTGCTTCTAAATTCTGTAATTCAGAAGCAGATGATGCAATATCGTCAAATAATTATGTACATAACTCTAAAATATTATTACAGGTGCCGCCAATTTATGAACTGGACACCACAGACTTGTCTCAATGGGACGAGCAAGTCAAAAATAAAGCTATAGACATAATAGAAAGTTATATTAATAAAATTCCTTGCAATTACGAGGCTTTGAAAAAAACTGTTGACGAGGAGAAAAAACAAATGAATACACATTCTTCAAATTATTGTGATATTTGTGAAAGGTTAATTATAGGTGATAAGGAATATGCCATACATTTGAAGTCATTAAAACATCAAAGGGTGATAAAAAAGAAAAAGAGGCTTCTAGACCAAAAGACAAAAGAAGTACAAATAAATCCGTTAGATTCTTAATTTTAATTCAATGTTATATTATTTTAGGATTTCAAAATAAAACTTTTTGTGTAAAAGCAATGATTTTTATTAACTAATTAATCTAAGTTTTTACATAACATAATGTTAAATTATTTCTTCATCTACGTTTTCAGTTATATTCTTTTTCTTTGGAGCTCTATAATCATAACTTTCTAACTCGGGATGCTCAGTTATAATAGCCTTGTAAGCCTCGCATAATCTATTAAATTCTGAATTAGTTATTTGAAAAGGTCTCGTCACAGGATCTAAGTCAGCTAAATTGTACATTTTTAAAGCCATCTCTTCACGAATGTCCTCCGGAAATAATGTCTGTGCACCTCTTATTGAATACTTTTGTCGCATTGAAAATATCTGTCTTACAACTTTTTCTATAAGCTTAAATGGCAATTTTATAATCGGTTGCTTCATTGGTGTCAGTGTCACCACTCCCACATCCACTTCAGGCTTGGGAAGGAAAGCGGAGCCGGGTATATCAAACTTGTATCTAACATTACACCAATTCTGACACATGACAGACAATCTACACCTTTGTTTGTCTAGAACGGGAGCAGACATTCTCTCCGCTACTTCCGTTTGAAAAGTTAGAGTCATCCGCACCCTACCAAATGACCAGGCACCTTCTTGCCTGGATATCGCCTCCAACCAGCGTATCATGAGTATTGTTGATACACTAAATGGTAAATTGCCGATCAAGTTCACCGGAGGAGGAGGGTCGTTCCAACCAACCTTTACATCTGGTGGAATAAAATGAGCTACGTCTGTCTGCAAGATGTCACCAGTTATAATATCGACATCAACTTTGTCCTTACAGGCATCGGCTAGAAGTTCTAAAGTTGGTAGAAATCGCGGATCTTTCTCGACTAAAATGACTTTTCTAGGCGCTTGTTGTATTATAGAGCGAGTGATACCACCAGGCCCGGGGCCAACTTCACAAACTATATTATTCTGTATATTGCCCGCGGCTCGTACTATTTTATCAATTAGTCTTGGCTCCATAAGAAAATTCTGTGACAGCTCTCTAAGTGCGCGCAATTTGTACAATCTAATGACATCTTTGATACTGGGTAAAGGTGGAAGTCGAATTTGCAAGGCTCTTTGCGCCGCACACATTATTGCTGTACCTTAACTGGCTCTTCGAAATCGTCCAAGAATGTCTCTTGCTTAACCGCGTTAATAGAATATAAATAAATACCTACAACTCCAGCGCCGAGCAAGCAACCAGTTATGCGACTTCTTTTGTTTATTTGGTGCAACTTCTGAACGCGTTCAAGGTTTTTCTGCTCGATAATTTTCATATAATCTAATTCAGCTTGTTTTAATACTGGTGTCTTACCATCAGTACTGTTTATTTTAGGATTTATGCTAGAATCGCCCATTACGATAACAAAATAGTTTTATAACCTCAAATTCGCACAAAATCGAGTTAGAGTTACACAGATAACACAACTGCAGTGAAGCAGTGACAGATATACATTACACAGATTCATAAACAATGTTTTTGTTTTTTACTTGCATATAATTTATAAAAACGGATTCTAAATACAGAATTTATTCATAAAATCTCAAAAAAAAAAACAGAATTTACTCAATAACATTTTTTTTTATCATTGGTAGCTCCCATTTTTAAAATACTCTAACGAAAACACTTAAAACTATTGTGGTCACACACTAATGATCACAAACTTTTTCATAAATACTTCCCTGATCAACGATCAGTTGTTTCCCTCGTTATTATGTTAACATTCAATTTCAATCTCTATAACTACTTATTAATTATATCCATGTGTTTAAAACTTAATTGTGTAAACAAATAGTAAACAGCTGGTTGTGACATTTCTCCATAGATCATCAATAAACGCATGCGCGCAGCGTTCTCTTTCTAAACAAGACTTCCCTTTCTCACCTTCACGGTTCACGTCGGTCCGTGCGGCAGATCCGTCAATTCTTGTTTCGCGTTGTTGGTGGTTGCTTGCTTCGACATAGTGCGCACGAACTTTGTTTTTGTGTTAAAAAATATGCCTTTTATTTCCAAAGACTGGCGATCGCCAGGCGAAGAGTGGGTGAAAACCGAAGAAGGATGGGAAAAGAAAAAAGTACTAGAATGCACAGCACCAAGGTAAGAACGCGTTGCAAAACAAACTCCTTTGTTCGCAATTAATTCGACTTTGTGCATGTAGCGTTCTAACGTATATAATCTAATGCTTTACATAACTTAATAACATTGTTGTTTCGATTGTGCAGAGTTTTCTTATTTTGTATTGCAGATATGCCGCTATATCTAACTTTAATAGCATGGAAGAGAAGCAACAGAAATGGTGAGTTCCGCACGGTTTATTCGCTTATCCTATCAGCTGTTTGTGTTATTGTCGTGGTTCTTATTGATTTTTAAGATTGCGAGTGTGCGTACAATACTGGCATATAGCTGTATTTATTTAGCACGTATTTAACACAAGTGAATCATTTAAAACTCAATAAATAAACACTACTCACCTAAATATGTATACGAGCATATCTAAGCACACGTTACGCAAATACTTTCACTGACTACGACGTTCCCCTTTGTTACCTTCCTCGTTTTTAATGAATTATGAATTGTCTGAATGTAAATTGTTTACGTATTTGATAATGAACATGAACATAATAGGCGCTGTTTTCGACCGATTTCTTGAGAAATAAAGTTCCCGACAAAAATTAATTCCAACACGATTGATTAAAATGTTACCTTGACCAACTATTAATTAATTTCTTTACCCTCTTAATCTTCTTTTGCGATCTTCTAGATTTTAATTTAAAAAGATAGAAAAAATGTTACATTTATCGAAGAAATCTTTTTGCGAGAGAAACCTTGACATGTGAGTAAAATAGGGCATCATGAATACAGGGTCCTTGGTTACTTTCCCAGCGGAAATCGTTGTCACTGCGTACTGAAAGCTATAGCATTTTCTGTGTTAATTAAAATCTTGGCCTTTTAAAACAAAAAGAAAAACGGCAATTCCTCTGTCACAGTGAGAGATAAAGATTTAATTCAAAATAATAATTTAAAACCTTGGAGTAACGCAATTTTATTAGTCGTTAGGGCCCGCATGGGGCGAGAAATATCCTGTTCACGTTTTAGATGGTCATTTTGACCGCATGCGATGGACGATATTGACACATGTCAATTTTGCATATGTTGCATCGTCAATTGCAACATGTTTTCTTAAAAGTGAATTCGTCGCTAAATATGACTATATTAATACAAATAAAATACCTAAATAGTCTGATATAATTCTCACGTAAACGTTTTTTTGTATCCAACTTTTGTCTTTACTCTGTCCTAGTTTGTTCAAGTCTTTTTAAAGTAAATTATGTAGACGCATGAATATGTAATGATGTTAATTCTTTGTTCTACTTCCCACAGAGTCAAAATTATTCCTTTGTAGGCTGGTAATGTTTCATTAAATATTTATTGACAGCAGTAGACTACGAACTAAAGTAAAATATGTTTACCTTTACCAGAAATATCCTACTTAACTTAGTGAAAATATGCTATTATATTGTAAACGATAAAGTATAAGAAATTGAAGTTGTTAAAACGTAACTAGCGTTAACTATAAAGCCAAACCATAGATAAGTAGGCCGGAAAAAAATAATCGGTCTTACCGAAAACATAAATACGTTTACACTGCATTCAAAGAAGCAGAATATGTATATATTTCAGTAAACATACGTAAAACAATAAACAGTACGAGCATTAAAATAACATACATATTTGGCAAAGAATTTTTCTCGTAGTAACAAGTAATAAAAGCAAAATGCTGGCTAAAATGTACACAGGCAATATTTACTCGGCTGAGCAAAAGCGGGGTAAACACGAATCTGTTTTGGATCTGGGTCAGGTCAGAATGTTCGAAGCGCTGGCCGTTACGAAATAAGATGAACGTTGTTTTACATTTTTAATTGAAACAGTGTGAAATTACATAAATGTTGCAAACGCATAAAGCAAGACGTAATAGCATTAAGGTGTAAAAAGTTTAAATTTGAAAAACAACAGAAAACTTAAGGATAAAATGCAGAACTCTCATTTTTCATTACATATTAATAGTTTACAAGTTTTATTTTAGTTTTAATTCGTCTTCCTTCAACCTGCATGTCACGTTAAAGTCATTTCCCGAAACTAAACGCGTTTAATTAATTGCCGTCCGTGTTATTTATTTTTGTCCCAAAGTCCTCCGCCTACACTTAAATAAGGAAACGTCTCGTCTCAGTAAGTTTAGGAAATGTTTTTAAAAGAAAAAGTTTTTTTTTATGTTGAGTGAGTTATCCTGTTCTTTAAAAGTTTGCATTCCAATTCTATTTTCAAAAATGTGGTTTATTTTTAAATTCATCTTAATTGTTTTTAATACATTCCGTTTTACGTTTCCTTTGTTCGTCATTGTTTAGAATTTAGAATGTTTTGAATTTTATATCGGAAGATTTGTTAAGTTTTAAATACAATATTTGCCATCATATAAAATCAGCTATACTTATAAATATTCTACCAGACAGTTAAAGAAAATAACATTTGTTAACTGTTTCTTATATCTAATTTGTTTTAAAAAACAAAATAGTTAAACGTTTTTATTTTATGAATCCATAATCATAAAGTGTAAAAGAAACATTAATAATATTTATTACTGTATTTTAAGTTTATTTAATTGACGTTTCGTGAAACGGAACTAATACGTCAGTGTAACCTTTTTATGAAGGAAAGCCCCGCCTAAATACCGGCACGCAATAGTCTCGATAAAAAAATTACTTGTCTATTTTTTCTTAATTTTTGTTTATTGTTTTATGGCTTTGTTCCATTTTTAGTGGACTGAACTTTTGACTTAGAATTGAATTTGAAAATTAAATGCGCGGGCAATTTAATTGGGAAATATTTTAGTTAACTATTATAAAATAATTGTTGTTTTAGGCCACTGGAACAAAATATTATCAAATAATATTGATAAAATATCAAGGCATACGATTTATTATACACATCTATACATATGAAACGAGACTGTGCGTAATCTTTGTTTTGACTCTGTTCAGGTCATTGCACTTTACCGCACAGGAATTAGAATCTCGAAATATAGAACTACAACTACATACATAGAAATATTTGCAAAAGGAAATAAAATTCTATTGATATTTTTTTATACTTATTCCCTCGCATATTTCTTAGAAGTATTTTTTCCATCAACGATTTAGTGAGATAATAAGCGAAACTTCTCGTAAAATAGTATTTTCATTCGCCATTCGATACGTTACTTTCTAATAGTCGGTTCCAAGGCGGTAATCTAATAATTACATAGAAATCTAGACATTAGAGTACATGTTGCATTTGAAATTTCTTTTCACATACTTCGAGACGACAAAAGTAACATATTTTAATATACCTTTAAAGAAATGTAACTCTTTTCGTGAGTAATGTCCTCCACTATTTATTTATCTCCAAGAAAAATACGTTGTTATTTTTTGTATATTCAATATTAATTTGTTTTATTAAAGATTAAATGAAGAAATAAGTAACTTGTTTATCGCCCGTTTGAAAAGATTTTCTACTAAAAATGTAATAACTACCAGGGTCTCAGAAAGTAGAAGAGAACGATTGAGATAGAAATTGCTTGTAAAATCTCGTTATAAGTTTTCCCGAGGGCCGCCTGTTATCTTTCGGAAATTCAATTTGCTTCCTAAGGTACTAGATGTGGTTATTTTGCGTATTTTTATAAATTCACAATCATCATTATTGCAATATGGAACATTTTTATTAAAAGAAACTTTCTTTCTAATTTTAAAAGATTTAAAAATCGAAACTTTTTTTTTAATCTTTATCAAAATATCCATATTATACTTAAAAATAATAAAACACTAATAAAAACGAAATAAGATCCTTCAAAGCATATTAGATAATCGTAATCGACATTGAGCACGCAAAAACTTCCGATTGCCAATGATTGCCGAACAACAGTTTCCGCACGAATCCGGCCCTGACCTATATTTATGTAGGTTGCCTGATCTCTTGCAGATTTTCAGTGACGATAGATTCAGTGCAGATTCTTCTGTAGCAAAATTAAGGGTTTCTAAACATGAATGAATTATTTTTCTATATTTAACCGAATTGCGTTATATTCGAAATGTTATCGCCATTGCTACGAACAAATATTCTATGAAGCGACTGGTAAAATTCAATGTGATCTAAAGGCCGATTCACATTATGCCAGCACAGTTGGAAAATGTTGCCATTTTAGACGGTTCTACGTTAAATTTAGCAGTATTTCTACTAACTAACTTCTATCGTCTCAATACCAACGAATTGGTTAAAATTCGCTTAATGCTGAGCGGGAAAAATTCGATCATATAAGAGGGAAGAAACATAAAATGACTTACAAAGACTCTTTACACAGATATGCTTTTTCACTACTACATAAAGAAGTCTATGCATACCTTTCTAACATGTCGATATAAGCATACTAAACCAGGTCACATCGTCTATAGATCATAATTCACCGAGCAACCGATTGATATTAAATTCTCCTGACAAAGCCGCTCCGTTCAATACAGACTATTGTGTGCCCTAAATCAATATTGTACGCTCAATACTATTGCAATATCTGTGCAAAATGCTCTGGAAAGTTTGAACAAGGGTCCAAGCGAGGAGTCCAAGGAACCACGTTATTTGGATTCTCTCTAATCCGTGTTTCTCGTTTAGAGGGCGTCCGCCGGGATCAGAGTATAACTTTCGCTTATAAAGGTGTCTCGTATTTTTTTTATATTATATAATGCTATATAGCAAGCGAATTCGCTGAAATAGCGAAGCCACCGCTGGCCATAGACATCTGCAATTGCAAATACGTTGCCTAACCTTAATCTACGGAGGAGGAGACGAACAACAAGATGATAATTCCTCTTCCTATGCGTCCCCTCACCCGCCAAAACCACTTCCTCTTCCCATCATTTCCTTATAAGAAAAGGATAGGAAGTGTAAGTGTACTAATTATGCCTCCGGCACCACACTCGTTAGACAAAACACGGAATTGCTCCCATTTTACGCCTGTCTTGTGTGGTCGTGGTATTTCACCGGGCAAGTCGGCCAATTCGTGCGAAGATGTTATAGCGGGCTCTACCACTGTTAATATCCAAGTTTGTATGTTGACTATGTTTTAAAGAAAATATAGGTTGATAATTGTATGTTTATACAAGTGATGTGAGTGAAAACATCGTAACAATTGACAGTCTACAAGCTTCAACTAACATTTCAACGAAGTTAAATAACTCACAGCGCTAGTTGTTAATTAGTTACCGAAACTCGAGCGTTTACCAACGTTCTAATTAATGTTAGGCAATTTAGTTGTGTTTTAGTTTGAAACTTTATATGTATGTTATGTTTATGTTATGAATTTATTTTTTTTACAACAAACACGGTAATATGCTAAAACAAACTATACTGATATTATAAAGTGAGAAACTTTGTATTTTTGTTTGTATTAAAATAACTCAAGAACTACTAGGCCGATTTCAAAAAATCTTTCACAGTTAGAAAGCTACATTATCTCCGAGTAACATAGGCTATATAATTTAATTCCACGCGGACGAAGTCGCGGGCAACTGCTAGTTGCTTTATAAATTAGTAATAATAAGTAATAGGGATTTTATTGTCCTTATCGTGAAGTCTAGTAGACTTTTGTAATACAGTCAAACTTGGATAAGCGAAAATAATATTCTGGTCCCGGCGACAACCTTCATAAGCAAAAAAAAACTGATTAGAGAGAAACGTCTATATAAGGGAGAAATCGCCGTCCCTTGGACTCTCGCCAATCCAGGTTCGACTGTAATTGATATTAAAAAAGTAATATCTATTATGTATTTTCTACTTTTCGTCTACTCGACACGTGTCATTTAACTAACAAACAACGCAATAATAGGTCGCATAAGATGTTTCTTATTGTTATAAACTTGGCAGAATGCCATTATAGTATTTTAGGACTGTTATTGTACTTCCTTCTAACTATATAAACTCAATAATTTAATCGTTTAGTTAATTATACTATTCTAATTCAGATGAAAGTTATTTCTTCGTCTCTGATATCTTCTCTACGTCTTCATCTTAAATAGCTATGAAACAGACTTATTTACAAATAATTGTTACGTAAATAATCAAATAGTTCCATGTTATGACATTCTTTATCGGTTATTGCTTCCTTTTAGTTCCGTAATGGTGTATAGTTCTATCCAAACTTCATGAACGCTCTCTATTAAGAAGAAAATATATGAGACACGATTTTAGGTATACGCGGATTGTAAGGACGTAACCACACTGCCTTTCTTCACTCGTAGTGTTCAACATAAACTAAGGCGACTACTGATTCTTACGTAAACCATATGATCAATACAACTGAAGTCGAATGAAAAACTTCAAAGATACGGTGAATGGTTGGATTGATTCAACTAGTTCAATTCTCATTCCTTACTTGTCCAGGGGATTACCCAAAGTACATTTGCTACGAAGCGAATCTATAGCGACCGTCAGAATTGTATGAAACTGACATTGACGTTCGATGTCTCACACGTGACAATCTCATGATTTTATCGAAATACAATGTCAGTTTCTTACATTTTTGGCGTCCTCTATAGAATGTACTATGGGTAACCCATCTGACATTTGTAATTCGAGCGGCTATAAAGTTTGAATGTTGTAATACTATCGAGACGTGGCTGCATTGAAGTCTGATTTAAATCCATTGGCAGTGTGCCAGCTGCCACGCGAGTGCACTCGACTCCCTGATGCTCCTTTAACGATGCCACGAATATCTTTATGTCTGTTGTTTCATATTTGATTATCATAATGATGAAGACTTATTTATATACGAAACATATAGATCTCGTTTAATACCAGGTACAGGATTGCAAATAACGTTTAGATTAGGAACAGTTGTATATGCAGTCTGTTCGAAAACATAGCTGTATTCATAATAGACCCTGGCCTTGTCACCAGAGCGACAGACACTGGGTCGTTATTGAAATGGCCTCGTGTACACGCGCTACTGCCACTGTGATTTGTTTAAACATTCTGAACCCTATCATTAATGCATTAAGGGAGAAAATTCAATAGTCGATTTTCAGTGCATCTTCTTCAAGTGTAAGAAACAGGATTTGATTTGAGGAATCCTAAATAGGAAATTTACAATGCATGTTAATCAGAAACTATCGATTTGTTTGCCACACAAGCAGACAAGACAGAATAACGTTTAAGAATTAAAATGTCTGCTTTAGATTAACCTACAATATCCAAGCAGCCAATTACCAATAAAGTATAAGCGCCATTTTTATTTCTTACAAAAATATGCATGTTAGTAACAGCGTCGCTTTTCTAGTAAAGGTTAAAAAAAAAGGTTAAAGGTTTTGACCCATGATGGGCTCCATTTTCCGCAACTCCACGATTAGCGCGTATTTTGCG
>QDHC01002438.1:545620-560315 GCA_013186455.1 Papilio dardanus tibullus
ATAATCTGCAGATCCCATGTTTGAATCCCAGCGATTTGATTCCAAGAGCCAAAGCTTAGCAGAAAACATTTAAGGAAAAAAATCACAGATATCTGACATTAGTTAAATTAAAAATAATATTATTTTAATACAGATACTTGAATTGAAACAGTTGTAAGTGGCATTGTATTTCCTGTTATTTATGAGGATAAATATTATTTTTGCCTCATTCAGGCATGTGAGTAATTATATTTTATAAAATAAAGATGGATCAAATCATAAACTATATTATTCAGCAATATTTTTCAAAACTACCTAACATGCTTATCAGTTTTTTTGCCCTTGACTTGCCACACCCAAATCACTTTGCAGCTGTTTGTAAAAACAAGCTTTTCTCAGTTAATGAGATTTCGAAATAAACATGACTCATTGTAATAAAATTGGTACAGATTTAGGGTTCATGATAATTTTTTATTTGTGTTAATTGTTGAGGTTGACCTAAATTAAAACGAATATCAAACTTATTGTAAAATTTTTATGTATTTTTTTTACAAATCTTACTTGATTTAGTTACATACAGATTGTAAATAGGTTGAAGGATATTTTATGAGAAATCGATGAAGTCACAAGTTATATACTAAGATGACCTATGACACATAGTTATCTTACAATGAAAATAAACTACAGCACATTTTACTAACATCTGTGGGCGATACTAGAATTCCTTATACCTTATAAGGCACATGTAGGCCTTCAAGTTGTATTTTAAGTTATTTAGACTATCTTAAACTTATACCTTACCCTTGGTTCATGTCATGTTCTGTATCATCAAGCCAAACTCGCACCTGCAAAGCATTTCCTTCTCGACACCACTGAAATATGTCTTCCATTTTTACACTACACCGATTACACTTAAAGAAATATCTAAGATTGTCCCGTGTCAATATTTATCAACACGTCTGATAACGGTATCTAAATAAATAACTTATATTGATTTCTGTTATCAATATGAAAAATTTAATAAATTCACAACAGGAGTCATTCATTAGAGCTCTACTTTGACAGTTTCGCAATCACCGAAAATAAAGTATAACTGTGACAATTTCAGAAGTAACCACTTTTCCTAGAGTCTTGGTAGAATTTGTATTGGAAATCAATCGTGAATTAAACTTTTTAAATTAATCGGGTTATATTTTTTAAAGTTGCTAGTATGAAATAACAGCAACCTTGAAAATTTTTACCATGGTACCCCTAATTTAATTTTTTTTTTAATTTGACGGCTAGGTTACAAAACTTTTAATCCAATGGGACACTTCGTTTATGAGTGTTCACATGGCCACCTAATTTTGCAATCACAAGTTATACAATCCTCATTCTTTTCCGGTACATACTTTCGGAATATGTAATATTTTAATATGTAGCTTTGTTTTATACATTTCTGTTTGCTTTCCTGTTAAGCACCAAACAGATAGGATTTTTGTACAGGAGAATGCAATAAAAAGACAAAACATCCTTAGAAATAATATCACAGCAGGAGAGCTGTTTAGGCGAAGTGCAATGCTCAAAACAGTTCTCAAATATATCAAAGTTTTTTTATTAAAACTATAAACTTAAGACTATTTCTTTGCAAATGTTATCTTCATTGCATGTGTTGGTGTTATTTTGAATCCTTGTAATGCTTCTTTGGCGGCAGCAGATTGCATTTCATTTGAGAACTCTACAAATGCTATATCATGCCTATTTGGCACAAGACGGACTTCTTTGAAACCAGGGAACCTGTAAAAAAATCATTGTATCACAAAATGTCATTACTGTTTAAAAAAAGCCTTACTTCCAGCGACTTTTACTTATTACAGTTTAAAAAAAACATGGTCATAAATGGATAATCATAAAAAGCCAATAAAATTGGTTTTCTGAAATGCAAGTCAAACCTGATCACCGAGAAACCTCTATAAGCAAGTCATTCTCTGACTAACTACATAAGCAAGAAACCTCTGTAAGCAAGACAAATATTGCAGTCTTTTGAATTCTCGCTTATCACAGTTTGAGGACAAGTTCTTGTAATACTTACTGGTTGAAAAGCATAGACAACATCATTTCCGATGTCTCATCCGGTAAGTTCGTAAGGAAGAGGATTTGGTTAGGCGGTTGTTCCGCATTAACATTGTTAAGCATATTTGGTTGTCCGAAACCAGGTATGAGACCACGACTTGCATCCTTGTTCTTCTTCTTTTTACCATCTTCTGTACTTCTAGGTAATTTGGGACGCTTCGGTCTCTCTTGGAATGTGCCTTTAACCTTTGCAATGATATCACTATCTGTTTTACAATACTGAATTCTCTGGAATCAAATATATTAGGTTATATATATTTTTTTTATTTCTAGCTGTCTATGGCAAAAGCTTGTAATACACTTTAATATGAGTTTAACATTATCTATTTCCAAAAATATATTTACCATAGGTTTATCATAAAAAGGGAAACCTTGCATGCTTCTCAATGCAACAGTAGCACTGGAAATTTCCTTGAATATAACAAACGCTTGTCCTCTCATTTTCAGTGTTTTCATTGCGACAATATCTAATATTTGCCCAAACTGTGAGAAAATTGCATATAGTGATTTTTTAAGTTCATCCTTTTTAATTTTTTCATTTAGGTTGTTTATGTAAATAGTGTGATTCGGTCGAATATCCATTGCTGAAAAAATACAAATAAATAAATTGAAAAATGTTATACATTTTTTTAGGTTATGATTTATGTTTACACTTCGTTAATCTATTAAAATGTTATTAGAGTATGACGAAAATAGGCAGAGCAACTTTATATGAACATAACAATTGAATAGCTATCAATTGCAATGAACAATTTAACAACTTACTTAATTTCTAACAGATTGTTGGTTATGGCACAACTAGTAGAAGATGAAACAATTGTAAAATCCCTAGTATTTTAAAAATGTTAGCACAAAAACATTTGAATTAAATGGATCTTTACCAGTTTCACTTCAGAGCTACAAATTATATTTTATAATTATTAAAAAACAGATTTGCATTTGCTTGCGGCTTGGCGGTTGGCGTCAGAAACAGATTATGCACAAAATTACGTAAATGTTATGTAGATTAGAAATATCGAACATATAATTTTCCTTTAAAATGTAAAAGGACTTTTTCGACCTAAAATATTTCACAATTTGTTAAATTAATATACGTATTTTAAAGTTTACTGAAATTCGCAATCCAGTTCTCACTTTGATTGTATTTTTTTTAAATTGTTATGAAGCTAATTGTTCTTGGCAGCACTGCTTTTCGCGGGCTGTCAAAGTGTGACTGAATGTTATTTGTGTTGTACTCGAAAATTTTTTTTTTAAATATTTTATTTTATTCATAAATTAAGTTTTATAATATTTTTAAGTCTGAGTTTTGTTAATTATAGGAGTTTTCGCCTTAGCGGTTTATAAATATCGAAAACATTTCAATTTACTTAAAGCAAAATGCATGATTTTTCTTACGACTTTGAGTCCGTAACGCCTGATTTATGGATGACTAATGAAGAAAATTGGAAAAATAAATTATCGAAACTTACTAATTGGTATCAGGTACATTTCTGTTATTGAAATTTATACGCTATTTCTCTATATGAAATATTGTTTTCTTTGTTTGACCTCCATTTAACCTTTCAGATACCTCTATTGAATTCAAATCCTTCACACAACTTTTCTGATGGTAGACTAGTTCGTTTTCGTGGTATGGTCCAGGATATGCACAACCCGGAGTTTTATTTTGAGAAATTCGAAGTTTTTAATACTGCTACTAATGAAGTTAAAATAAAATCGGGAAAATATTGTGATACAGCTCATATATTGGTAGGTTGTTAGTTAATTATTCATCTTGAGCATAAATTTTAAATGGGTTTAATTATACTAGCTTTTGTCCTCGACTATGTTCATTTGGAATTCAAAAAAAAGCTTAGTAAGTAGCATACACATTCTATAAGAATATGGTCAACATCTGTGCAAAATTTAATTGAGATTCTTGGCTTGATTATACCGAGTTCGCGAAAAAAAAGGAGATTTTACTTCAGCATAATGCCGTTGTTTGCATGACATCTGTCTCATGCAGCTGTAGGTTACCGACTAACAAACATCCACCAATCAGAGCTTTACATTTAATTGTAGGAGAATGAAAAGATTAATTACACGGAAAACTTAAAGAGTGCACAAAGACAAGCTATGGTTGTCATATCTTTACCCGGTTTGAGTGAATGGGCACAAGAAATAGAAGACGATAGAAACCATTTGAAGCATTTAAACCATCAACCGAATACCACAAAGAGACTAAGTTTAACAAATACTAAATTTAAAAGGAGTTACGATGAAGCGGAAGATCCTGAGGCTATGGAAGTAGTGGAAAATTGCGGTAATAAAGAACTAAAGACTGAAGATAAAGTTGCTAATGGTAACAATGTGGTGTCTCGGGAGCATTTATTAAACTTTCCATTACCTGATGTTTTAAGCAAATCATGCATTGTTAAAGTGAGTATTTATTGATCCAATTTATCAGGGAAGTGGATTGCCGGGGGAGGGGACACAGGAAGAGGTATTATCCTCTTGCTGTGCCTCTCCTCTGTAGATTAAGGGTAGGCAACGCATCTGCAATTGCAGATGTCTATGGGTAGCGGTCGCTTCGCTTTTTAAGCGAATCAAGGGCTTGCTCTATTGTCACTTTGTAATAAAAAAAAATAATAATCAAATAAAAAACAAAAATGTTTATATTAAGTTTTGAAATGCTATGTTGATACAAAAACTTGGACATTCATATAAAAAAAGGTATTTCTGATCTTTAAATATATTTAAATCTAATTCTAATACCCATTAGGTGTTAGATAAAATCAATAACAATCTATTATAGTCAAACGTGGAAAAGCAAGAGTGCAGGGGACCGCGATAATTGTCTCGCTATAGAGGTTTTTCTTTTATCTGTGTTTCTCGCATATGGAGGTAGCTCTTCTGGACCAATGAATAACTTGCTTAAGGAGGTTTTTTACTTATCGAGGTTTGACTGTATATAGTTATTAAAAAATTACCGAAGCATATACCTTCATACTCTACAATTATTGTTTACCATTTTAGATATATGATGAATCAGAAAATCTTAAATTGAATGATATGATAGAAGTGATAGGTTTCTTATCAGTGGATCCGTCACTATCTGGTGAGTTCGTTCCGGAGAACAACTCGTTCTTGGAACCGGAGACTGAGACAGATGCGGAGGTAATCACACACAATCCACCACCGAGCTTGGTTCCACGGTTACACGCTGTTATAGTGAAGAAACTTGATCACTGTAATCCATTGTTAATAGAAAGTTTCGATCAAGGTTAGTGGATATTTTTTTTATCTCATTGTATGTATGTCTAGAACACAATTTTAGTATAAATATGTTTGGGGATGTTCAAGATTAGTTGTCAAAAAAAAATAGGAACTGTAATACAAGGAAATAATATTTTTTACAACAAAAGAAAAAATGACTTAACATCAATACTTTGAATATCTTACTTTTTAAAATCGGTTTAATTATTAATCTTAAGGCTTCATTAGACTGTATTCGCGATTAAAAAAAAGGACTTACGCCGATGCAAAATATCAGTTTTAATCGTGAACTCATTCTGATGATGCTGTAAGGTTTAAACAAATCATTATGATATTTACATACAAACAATATCCTGTCGAGTCAGTTGAGTAAAAAAGAAATAAACAAATTAATATGTAATTAATATTGCAGAAAAAGTATTACAAGAAGCGAGTTCAGCGAGAGAGCATCTTTTAAAATCATTAACAGAATTGTTGCTCGGAGATAAATTGGCAGCAGAATATTTGATATGCCATCTTATTGCATCTGTGTATGTATTTAGATTTTTACAATTTACCTGGTTTTTAAAGAAATAATTGTTACCCACAAATCGTAAACTTAGTCAATTTGCAATTTGACTTGGCATAGTGTTCGACCTATGATGAGCTCCATTCACATATCTTTGAATTTGTTCGTCGATATGTGCAGACATGACGATGTTTTCTTTCACCGTAAGAGCGTCGGGTAAATATGTACATATGAAAATCGAAAAACACATTGGTACATGGAGGAACTCGGGACCTGCAGTTTACAAGTCAAGAGCTAAACCCCTGAGCCACCGAAGCTCTTTGACTAGGCATAATATTGGCTTAAATATTGTTGGAAATCTTGTTATTAATGAAAATGAAAAATTATTTATTATCATCTGAAATACCCAGAACAAATTGTTCCAGGAAAATATAATATTTTCTCTCGATATTTTACGTCCTTGACGTTTTTGTTTGTTATGATTTGATTTATGAATGGTTTAAAATGTTTTTTGTTTTATTTACAGATATCTACGACAAGATACTCTTGCGTTGGGACAGTTTTGTCTAAATTTGTCGAATTTACCGACAAAAAAATATCCAAAGTATGCCAAGCAATTGTATGATATTATAAAACAATTTGTTACAAAAAGTTACTATTTGCCTCTCACAATTGAAAACTTGAATACTATGTCTATGTTACCAAAGTAAGTATATTTTTGTTCATGTAATTTATATAAAAGTTTAAAATAAAAAAGATAAAAAAACTACATTAACTGTAATCCAATTCGAAAAATATTTTTTTATTTCGATTTAAAATCTAAATATTTTCACATTACCCTAAAACTTCTAAATCATAATATTTCTTAAACACTTTTTCTCACATTACCCTCGCATACAATATCAATTAATTTTATTATCCAATTTTCTAAAAAAAAAAAAGATAATAATACCGTCATGTTTAAAAATTAATGTTCCTCTTTTTTACCCGATTTCGTAATTGGAAACGAATAAGAAAATATTTTAATTTGATTCTTTTTAATATAAAAAAAATAAGTGAAATAAAAAAGTTTTTTTTTTAATTCTTTTTAGAAAAGACTATGATTGTAATAGACTAACGAGTGGTATATTACAACTAAGTAAGCATACACATTTAGTACTGGACGAGACGACCATGGAACAAGGTCGTCTGGACTCGACAGGAGTAGGCAATATAACTGCTCTGGGAAATATGATAACTACACAGAAAGTTGAATACGATTTTAAATATTATAAAATGGAGTTCGATTCGGATATTAAAGTATTAATACTCTCTGAAGGGAAGTCATTGTTGCCGGTGAGATATTTTGAATAATCTATTATTAAAAATAGTGTGTTATAAATCCGCCATTGTTGCTAACCCTTCTTACAGGAAAATTTAAAAAAATGCTTTTTTTAAATTACAAAAAAAAAATTCTGATTAAATTTTTTTATTCTTTTTTTTTACTTAAAAATAATGTGAAGGTTAGGAGGGTATTCTTCAACAGTAAAAAACTTCTGACAACTGGTCGAGATGATAGTGAGAATTACATTTTTTTTATTTTTTTAGGAAAAGCATATAACTATACTACTACTACTATAATTGTCAAATAAATAAAATATATTTCAGAGTGACTATCACATTCCTCTGAAACCCGAAAAGTCATCTCTGGAGATATTCGACGCGATAGTGGAAGCCGCCGCTTATTATTTGAAAGAAGAAATTATGAATACAATCAGAAAATATTTGACCAACTTGAAACTCGTCAAATATACTGTCTCTGAAGATTTGAAGGTAAAAATAAAATCATATTGAATCTTAACTAATCTTTATTTAAATCTAATATGATTCTATCATTTTACAATGATCGTAATGGCGTTAAAAATACCAAAGCTGACTTAGAGACTAAAATCTCAGATTCATCTAGCCTTTAATAGTTCTGCTTCATTAGACCGAATTCGCGATAAAAACTGGGATTTTACTTGGGTAAAATCTTTTTATCGCGAACTCGGTTTAATGAAACAGAAGCATTCCAGTAATTTTATTTAATTTAAAAATTAATAAGTATTGTTTATTTCCAGTTTGTAGAAGATGATTTTATTGAAATGCGTAGTGATAGTGACAATCCGTGCGGCGCGGACGACCTGCACCGCCATCTTGTGTTGGCCAGACTCGTCAGTCTGTCGCGCGGACACGACACGCTCAATAAAGATTGCTGGGACATCACACGCAAGATGGAAACTGAAAGATTGGAACGATTGAAGAATAAAACTGCCCCCATATTGTAGTTTCTAAGAATAAATGTTGCATTTATTAAGGTTTTTTTATTTATCATAAATACTCCACTATTTCAACCAATTATTCTTATTCTGCCAATACTAAGGGACAGGTGTGATTGTTAAACATTGATTTGTTCAATATTACCCTGACCTGGCTTCATTAGACCACTTTCGTTCCAAAAGGAGATTTTGCTTCGGCGTAAGATCGCTTTTTGTGTGACGTCCGTCCAATGAAGCCCTAGGATGAGAGGTTTAGAGGTAATTCGGGGATATCCCTGCACTAAATGAAGACCATTAACGTATTGCGTAATTTAAAAAAAAAATAAACAATGTTACAAAGGAACTAGACATTTTCTATCATTTTAATTCCTTGTGAAATCATTTGTGAACCTCTACTTATTAAGCTCATAACTTAAATTATTGGAATTAATGTTTCACACAATGAAATAAAATAATCTAGATTTTTAATTTATTTTCATGGCATTACTTGAATTACCTTGGCCTTCCGTTTACGAAACGTTACACGTTGTTGTCAAATCTGACAGTGACGTGTAACATTTCAATTTCTTGTTGAGTTTACTTGTGATAGTTGAAATATTATCGATTGAAATTCAATAAATAAACTGAAAGAAGTTAATATAATAAATATGTCGACTAAGAATAAAACATCAGATGGTGTTAGCAAGGGCAAAGTTACAGAGTCTCTTTGGTCGAGAGCATTTACCTCCAACACAGAATGGCCCGACAAGGTTAGTTTCTTTAATCACGGGACTCTTGATTATTTTAAATATATATCGCATTATATGTATTAAATTTTATAACTAGTTTACAGTAACTGTTAGTTTTAGTAATTATATTTGTTCGTCAATATTTTTTTCATTTGTCCTTGTCCTATTAATTAAAAATCCTAATAAAAATAAAAGATTCTATAAAGCATCGTTCATAGTTAAGCGAAAGTTTTCGAGGCAATATGTTAAAAGGTTTTTAATAAAAATAATAATAACTCATTTAATCCACAAGAAACATCAATTTGTACAGAACTTAATTATAAAAAACAGAAAATAATTAACTTAATTTCAAATTTTTATATTATTATGTTTTATTAGTAGTTTTGATTATTTCAGGAAGAATTTCTAGATGTAATCTACTGGATGAGACAAGCCATTGGTATAGTACTGGGTCTCTGTTGGGGACTTATACCTTTGAAAGGTTTTGTTGGAATCCTACTGTGAGTATTGTGCTTTACCTTTCTAGTTACACTGTTAAAAAGTTACCTAGTTACTAATAACGCAAGTATTCTACTAAAAAAAACAAGTAAATACTAAGAGAATATTCTTAGGTTACTTTTATGTTTGGTGATACATTTCTTGGAAGATCTTTTTTGAATGAAGTCCTTGTTTTTTAATAGTTTTAATATTACATTATTTTCAGATTTGTGGTTGTGAACGCGGGTGTGATATATTTCTATGTGAGCAATTACCAAAATATTGATGAAGAGGAGTACGGAGGGATGTGGGAGATCACGAAAGAAGGTTTCATGACGGCTTTCGCTGGATTTCTGGTAAAATTTTACCTGTTTCTATAGTTTGTTAAAAGATATAGTAGAAATGGATGGCTGAAAATAAAAGGCTTTAAGGTTATATGTCTATACTAATATTATATTTGTAAACTTTGTATTTTTCTATGTATTGAAATAACTCAAGAACTACTGGGCCGATTTCAAAAATTCTTTCACCATTAGAAAGCTACATTATCCCTGAGTAATATAGGCTATATTTTTTTAATCCCAAGCGGACGAAGTCGCGAGCAACAGCTAGTTTTTGATAATCATCATTTGATTTGATGGGTTTTAATTTGGTTCTGATATTTATAGGCATACTCATTTTTCATTGTTTATTGTTGCTTTTCCTATTTTGTTGTAGCTATTCTTCAATATTTGTTATTTATTAATCAAGACTTTAATTAAATAAGTTTGGTATAGTTAATTTTACCAACACAATAATGCTATCTTGTCTCAGATAGCAAGAATTTATATCAGTAATATATTTATTTCACAGGTGACATGGATAATTATCTACACAGGTTTACACGGAAATGATAGTTTATGAAAATAAAGTTAAATAAACTGAGGATAAAAGCCAATTCTGCGGAGTGTTGGACAAGGATAAGTGATGTGGTATCAATGGTTTGCTTTTTTTTGTGATTTGTCTCACATGAAGGTAGGTATAATTTTGTTGTTAAAATCCATAGATAATTTTCATATCGCATAATTCATATGGTTGATGTTGTTTTATTTATTCATGTATTTTTTTTAATAACCCTACAACTTCATTAGACCGACTTCGCGCAAAAACGCAGATCTTTTTGAGTGACATCGGTCTAATGAAGCCTTAGGGTAATGAACTTAGCCAAAGTTTTATTTAATTGGTTCTTAAACTTACATTAAGTATTAGGTTGTTCGGAAAGTTATTTCGTTTTTTCCCGATAGAGGATTTAATTGAATTTTTTGCACCCAAATTCTCACTTAAACCGTTTAATTATGATATGCTTTGAAAGCTCATATAACAAGGCTAGTTTGGGAAAAGTTTCAATTAATTCTACGTCATAGTTTTTGGTTGGTGCCCTTTTAAATATGGAGAGCGAAAAGCAAAAATTTCTGCTTTGAAGTCAGAAAGAAATAGACCGATGTGAATGGAGAAGGTGTGTTGACAGTACGCCAGTGCCAGAACTGGTTCGCTAAATTTCCATCCGGCAATTTTTATGTCGAAGAGTTTTCAAGTTTTGAAGGCTGGTTGAAGCTGATAAATACAAAATAAAGTTTTGTCACTCGCCTATAGCTTCTACAGCTTGAAAGGGATACAATGACATACCCAGACCTAGCACTATTGTCAGTATAGGCAGAATTGTCTAAAATTTCCATCAAAAAAACGAAATGACTTTCCGAACAACCCAATACATTTTTAAAATAAAATACTCTGAAATGGATGTTACCATAAATAAAATAAAAGGAACTATCAGTCGAATTTGTAAGCGGCACTCAAATATTTAAGAGCGTCTTAGTTCACGCTTAAACTCCAAATTCTACGGCGATCTCGTTTAATCTGGACGCCAATTAGAATTTGAGCGACACTTAAATTTGATTGCCGTTTAAACATTTGGCCGTTAGTTGTGTAAAATACAGATTAATAATAATATATAATATGTAGTCTGATTATTAATATGAATGTCAACATTTGTCCTTTTTCAATACATATTTGATATCAATGTAAGCAATAATATTCTTAAACAATATTATAATAAGTAATTAAAAAATTATAAAAACGTTGTAATGGGAATTAAAATCCTTTACAAAAGTTGAAAAACATGAAAAAAAAATCAAAATTATAGTGACAATATTTTTTAAAGATACTTGTGTATATTTTATTATTTTTTTTTTACAGTGTTGCCAATTGTATTAATATTAACCTCAGATAAATAAAAAAACGTTATTTTACTTTTTATTTATTTTACAATATCAAAATCGGATTTATAAATTAAAAACATAGCTGACTACAAAATAAATTATTTGACCAAAAGTCCATTGGTCTGGTAACTTTAAGTGAATTGTTAGTTTGTGATTTGTGAATTTGGATGTGTGTTGATTGCCGTAATGCCGATTTTGCTTCGGCGAAGTCCGTTTATATCGCGAACTCGGTGGAATGAATCCAAGCATAAGCATTGTATAGATAATTATCTACTCACTCAATGTCTTTAAAAAAAAGAGAACATATAATAATTCAAGTGCCAGGGCAATGAAGTTTCTTCATAAAGTGTATCTAATTAAATTGTATAAAGGCATTTGCATTTTCATAGATAATGAAGTGTATTTAAAATTATTTTAAATTACCCGGAAGCTAAATTAAATTTCTATGAGTATCGGTCCAAACTTTTTGGAGGATACCCGGATATAAAGGACTTGCACGGATTAAAATTTAAAAATTGGTTTTTCGTTCAGAAAAATATCATGTTTACGAAATATGTTTTTTGTTGTCCAATTTTCATCTCCAATTTTATAGATTATAGTGTTTTCAATGCAATAAATATTAAATAATAAGTAAGTATTGGCTGTAATATAATGCCAATATCAGAAAATTGATATTCTTTATTTATAATGTTTTATTCAGATTTCTGTCAGATTTATATAAAGAAAGAATTAAATATTAATTTAATATACTGTATTTGTTTTAAAAATTGAATGCAATTTATTTATTAAGTTATTATAAGAGATTGTGCAGATTTGTGACTATTTTGAAACATTCCCGAAAAAATTTAAAAGAAAAATGTAGAAAATATAAGAAAATGTGACTTGCTCAGTTTATTTACGAAAATATTTTTCGGTCAAAAGTTACTTTTCTATGCAAACTCTTATTAAAAAATGTGTATCAAATGGATTTGGTTGTATTTTGTTTGAACAAATATTAAAATGATTGAATTGTTACTTTTGTTTTTTTATTATTTTATGAAACTGTTAAATGTGATTTGGTCCACCTTAACACATTGTTGACCAGTCACGAGTTTTTATTTTATTGTGGACGGCACTATGCCACCCCCTCGTGCTCCCCTTCGCATGTTAAAACCAAAGACTGGGTGTTCCAGTCACGAGTTACCTCGTGTTTGTATGGCCGAATGTTGTTGACCGGCTACGAATAGACTCGTGATATGCTTTTTGTTGCCCGTGACATAAGGTAACTTTTAGTAAAATTGCCAGTCAACAATGTGTATTACAAAATTTACAAAAAAGATAAACATTAAATAGGTAGGTATAATGAAATAAAACAACCATTAATTTAGTCATATTCAGGAGCTTATTTTCAAAATTGGGCAACTCCTCGCCGTCTTGAAAAACAGTATTTATGTATACATACAGCTCCTGAATTTTATTACAATTCAATATTTTAAAAAATCACTACAATAATTAAATCAAATAATAAAAAAAACCCTGCAGATTATCCTTAGATTAAATATAAAGGAATGAAGATGTAAAACCAAAGTTTAATACGTTCACACGAGCGCTTTTTAAACGCGCGCTAAAAAAAACGTTGAGATAGAACAAATGCATTTTGCAGCGATGGTAATGAGCGAGGGTATTTAAAAACGCAAATGTCGACGTTAAAGAAGCGTTGATGTGAATGAAGTATCGAAATGAAATACAATGCAATATCATGTGTTGGCTTCTCGTACTATTGTACGAAGTTGTATAAAATAGTATTTTGAAAAATCACACTAAAAACATAGAGTAAAATGCAATGCTTTACTTATAAATCTTATACAGATACAGACCCGCTGTTTATATTTCAATAAGTAAATGCCAAAAATAATAGTCAAGCAATAATAACATGCGTTATTAATACGTCTAGTATTATTGATTATATTTTTTTTTTTAGAAAAAAGTCTCAATCCTAATATTTGGATTTTTAAAACTATTAAAAATGTACTTGAAAACTTGACTTATTTTAATACAGACCTGCTGCTATACTTATTTACTAAATCTAAAAAATCAATAAAATTCATATCAGATTATGTCATAAAAAAAATCATTGACTTGATAACCTCCTTCTGTTGGAAGTCGGTTAAAAATAAAAACATGCAATATTTTTTTATGCAAATACAATTTTAGGCTTCGATGTATCTTTAAATAAATTGAGCCTAAAATTAACTGCAAGTTTTAACAATTATACTTTTTTAGAATTTCATCAATTACTACTCGGCGATAATTTTAAAGATGGCGTCTAAAGTATAGTGTAACTACTTCTATGTATCGACCACACCAGTGTTGACATTTAATTAGCCAGAAATAAGATCTTCATAATAGTTTGTTACGGATTAATTAAATTCAAGCTGAGAAATTTAATAAATTCGTACCCTAACTTGTTCTATAAAAAATAATTCATAGTAAAAACATAAAACATAAACCTACACTGGTGTGACATACAATATTTTACCAAGAACTACTATTTTTACACAATGTTACCATTTCCACTAACACAGCGTATAGTGTCTAGTCTATTAGTAGAAACAGTCCGTAAAGGACTTAATCATCCCGCCAGGTGACCAGTACATCATCAGTGCGGTACCGCTGAGTGATAGTGGAGTCTTCAAACTCAGTCCTGGCTCCGGACTGGTACGCTAGGGCTCCAGCGTGAGCTATCATCACCCCATTATCGATACAGAAACGCTCATCACTAGCAAATAACTTGGCACCACGCTCCGCACACATCACGCCCATCATCTCTTGCAGACGGAGGTTACAACCAACCCCTCCTACGATCAGTACCTAGAATATGTATAAAATATACTTAAACAATGATTTAAAATGCGGTCACCAGGATTCTCTGAGAAAGTAAAACGACTGTTGCCCATAGACATCAGCAACTGCAGATGCGTTGCTTACCCTTGATCTACGGAGGAGACACACGGCATGAGGATACCTCTTCCTATGCGTCCCCTCCTCCGCCAATCCACTTCCCCTTCCCATCATTTCCTTATAAGAAAAGGATAGGAAGGG
>QDHC01002438.1:571923-582018 GCA_013186455.1 Papilio dardanus tibullus
TTCAGGACAAGACAAACGGAAGAGGAAGTATTAAGATTAGAGAAAATAAAGAAAGAATTACAAGTATTAGATGGGCAGTTCTCGCACGATGTAGCTTTGTTACGAAAGAAGATTGATCAAGCTTGCTTGAGTTATTCTGAAGCAGAGTAAGTACAGACAAACTTTGCGTTTCTGATCCTATATAAATTTTGGTCCTTCGAGCCGATAGTTCTCTGCAAAATATTTGTAGTTCCTCTTGTTTTGCGGATTTCTAAGGACCCAGGCGATCTCTTACCATAGTGAAACATCACAAATTCCATGATTATCTGATTATTATTTTTTCAATTTCCAGAAAACAATATTTGAAAGTGGAAAAGGAGTTTCTTCAAGCGAAAATTAATTTGCAGAAGGAAAGAGAGAAGAAAGAATTACTTACTGAACATTTGTGTGCGTTGATCACACACAATGAGACAAGGAAAGCTCAGAAATTGGAAACTTTAATGTTGGAACTCGCAACGGATAAAAAAATTATAGTCACCGAGACTGAACCAAACCATGAACCAAATCTCGGACCACCCATAGAAGATAAAGAGCCAGTAATTGTTGATGGTATAGATGAAAGAAATGGTAAAATGGTAGAAATAGCAAACGCTAGTTGATTTTAAAATAAATTTTATTTATAAAAAATTATCTAACTTTAGTGTCTAATGTTGCCAGTATCGAATTATTACTAACTTCCAAATATGTCGGTGCAATTATTTTAAAACTTTATGTATGTGCCTTATTATTTATAAATATGTGAACTTATCTATTTAAATTTTATTAAGAAAATAGGTCGTGTGAAACATGACAAATTTATATTTAAGGTTAGGTATGTAAAATAATTTTCGCATTTCAACTCTCTTAAAAATTAATACATGATTATAATAAATGACTTAATTTAATTTTTATTCAATTAAACATAGAATTAATTACGTTTTGTAACAATTTATATTATAAATAAAAAACTATAACATGAAAGAATTTTATTTTTTTAAATCTAAGGAAAATTTCATACATAAAATTTCTAAGATTTATAACATTTGGGCTTACGAAATATTGTTTATATACAATTTTTGTACTGTTGTATTAAGATATGAATGAAATGAAACATTCACAATTTAGAAGTATAGTAGTATACTCTTGGAATGTTGAAAAAAAAAAGATATACAAAAATGTCAAAAAATAAGCAATTCAATAAAAATATATGGAATAGTTTAAATGAGAAAATTATTACAATAATATTAAAACTAGAAAATACTAATAATATTAGAATTACATAAACGTAGTTAGACTTTAAAGCCTCGTGTTGTAGTACACGCATAGTACAGTACAATAGATTATTTTTCAATACAAAAAGACGAAGACATCCAAGTACAGTACAAAACAGTAACAGTAATAAATCAATAATTTAATAGATTAAATTATCGATTTCTTGTGATTTTTTTACCGGTTAATTTGCTCTTAAGCCTTGTTCGCAACAGGATAGTATTTTAGTCGAATAGCAATTACAAAGTATCCGAATAAAGGATTTACTAATCTACTCTAAAATATTGCTGTTCCGACACGTTTAGTTACTAAATTATTGCTAGTCGACTTAATAACTATCCTGGTGCGAACAAGGCTTTACAGCCATAAAGCCGAGGGCCCACCGCAAAAGAGTAATGGGAGATGGTGACCTGAGGGCCCTTAAATGTACTTGCGTCTACACTAACAAAGAGGTGAGCTCAGCGAGCACAACGGCATAAGGCAGCTGTCTCATTTGGTACATCTCCCACACAGCTCGCCTCTAGAACATTTCGCCTCTTTTTGACACATCTTATTTCTCTTTGTCGGTGGTGACACGAGTATGCAGTTTCATATGAAAGAGGAGAATGGGATCGCCCAGCTCCCGCTCAGCTCTTTACTCTTTTTCGTTGGGTTCTCACCATAACAGTTAACATTTTACGGTATTAAGTAAGACTTCATTGCAAATACTGATCCTTTTATTGCCTATTTATAGAAGAATGCTCATCGACATTTAGTGAAGAACATTCTTCTGCCCGTATGCTATCCCCAATTCCAATATGAATACTTCTTGTTTTCTCCTCGCAGAATAGCTTTAATATTAACATCTGCGTCGAGCACTTCCTTCCTCTTTTCTCTTTCCATTTTGATAAGTTCCAGTCCGCGTTTCGCTGCGCAATGATATCGTTGACTCAATGATGCTTCAGAACCTTTTATCCTTGGTATATGTCCGGTATATCCAGCTATTGGTGGAAACTCAGGTGATATTGTATGGTCTGGTAAAGGAAAAGCTAAGGTATGATTTGTGCTTAAGGTTCAAATTAGGTTGGCTCATTGATTTTGGGTACAAACTTCGTAAGATTGTTGGTTAACAACAACAATCAACGTAAGAACAGACAAAAAGTTAAATATAGTTTGGTTATCTTTGAATAAGACTTATATTTTTTTTAAATGTCGAGGTGACCAAATCAAACGATATCAAATCATATTTTTTTGTTGTAGGTTAATTATTGTAATAATTAATTGGTCTTTAAAATGCAATTAACTTTATATTATTGTGACGGAATTTGAGATTGATATATACCTTTGTATTTATTGATCTCTTTGAATTTATTCAAATCGCGTCGTATTTCATCTCTTGTGTGTATCGTCTCCATTTTGGGAGCACTCCTCGAGCGGATATAGCTCTTATTGAAATCAGCTTTACGTCTCAATTCACGTTGGTTCTCTGAGAAATCTGCCATACAGTCGTCAGCCGCGCGGCCGTATGACTTTCCATACCTGAAAGTTAACACGTTCAGTGTCATTAACTCGCCCAGTTCACATTAGTACAAAAGGGTAGTAGTGGCATTTAATGTGTTACATGTAAAGGTTGGACAGGTTAACAAAAGTGGTGCCAAATTAGTTTAAGCTTCTCGCAGTGGCGGGATAAAGGTCCAGAGCGCCCTAGGCAATCACTTTTCACGCGCCCCTGTACCGGCATGTACGTTTACGAGTATATCGATCCATGTGCAACATAATCTTTAATAGATTTACAATAGATTATATATCACCGTTTAGTTCTTAATCCTCGATATGTTATTTTCTCTATTTATTTAAAAATTCTGAGCTCGCGCGGTCCTTGTAACTACGCGCCCCCAGGCACATACCTAGTTTACCTTAGGGAAAAACCGCCTCTGGCTCTTCGACTTTATAGGCACTAGAACCAAAATAAGTTGACGACACACATATGTATTCCCTGACGATGTTACATTCACCATTGAAACTCAAAACACGATGAATGGGTTGGGTAAAAGCTATACCTGAAGTTCATGCCGGGCACATAACCAGTGTATCCAGTCATGTACGCCGGCTGGCGATGCTTCATGCCATCGTATACGTCGGTGGGTGAATTACGACGCGGCATATTGTCCAGCTCGTAGTTGTCACGTGGACGGTATTCTAGTGGCTTACTGGAAGAATAGAGATGGACTGACATAGTTAAAATTACGAATATGTTGCTACCCTGTGGCTTCTTTAGACCGGGTTCGTGGAAGAAACGGAGATTTTTCTTCGCCGTTTTTAGGGTGGCATCGGTCTAATGAAGCCGTAGAAGAAAGGTAAGAAAGTCGACTTCGAAGACACGCAAGAAGAGGATTTTTGACTTACTTAAACAATCCCTTGCTTCTTATTTCTCTGAGTATTTGTCTTGTATTATCTCCGTAGCATTTACCGTATCGGAATTTGAGCATAGGACAGTGGCCAGTATATCTGAAATTAAAATAAAGGTAATCCTTACATAGTATAAAACAATAACTATTTTTTTATGTTTGTCCCTATATACGAGTATGCTTGAATCTTTAAAACTACGCAACGGATTTTGATGCGGTTTTTTTTAATAGGTAGAGTGATTCATAAGGAAGATTTTCATGTATAATACACTAGCGACCCGCCCCGGTACAATGCTGATACTAAATACACTACAGAAAAACTATAAACGTTGATTATATCAATCATATTAATAACAATTGCACCCGTGCGAAGCCGGGGCGGGTCGCTAGTAACTGTATAAAAGTTATAGTGAACTGTTTAATAGTTCTGAAGGACTTGAGAATCTTTGTGTTTATAGCAAAAGCTATTGACTGGAGTAGGTAAGAAGGTCGCCAGCTTATCTGTTAGCGTATCATGAACCAAATCTTGAAGGCGCGGACAAAGGTCGTAAGTTTGAGTAAGCAAGAGCTTTCTACTACTTTGGTGTTTTATCACTTGACTAAACAAAGAAAATCGAATTTCTTGCGACTTTCGTTTTATTTGACCCAAAAAGTGAACTTTAAAAAAATGTCTTTTTAGAAGCGCCGTATACGTTAGAATTTAAACATTTTCAGTGCAATTTAGACATTATTTGAAATAACAGAATACTTCTATATATTATACTATAGATGGAACGCTCGAAGCCTAAAAGTGAGGCATTTTCTTTGACCTCAGTACGTCTCACGTAGGGAGATTTCCCCTAGTGTTGACCTCTAAATTACATTTACCGACATTAAAAGTCGACCGAATGTAACCTCTTTTCTCAAATTTAATTTTTTTTCAAAGTATTTATTAAAGTTTAATATTATAGTTAAGCGAGACATTTTTAAAACGCTAATTAAAAAATTATAACAACCATAAAACAAAAATAGTCTTTGTTAAAAATTGTTTGGATTTAAATTGTTTGAAATAAAATAATAATAATAAGAAACGATAATTAACGTTTTAATGATTGTTTTAGTTTATTCTATTATTTATTTTAAAAAATAAGAAAATAACACATTTTCCCAAACTTGGGAAACTTTTCATGATACTGGCAAGATTTTTTTTAATTCATTCTTTCGCGGCACGCATTTTAACGTCAAATTACTATGTTGTGCTCCCTCTATGTATAATATCTCTTTGCTTCTAATGTGAAGATTGACCTAGATATGCCATTGCCAAATTCTAACCCTTTAAATACCTTTTACTTTAATACCCTAAAAAGATTTTCGTGACATAATTTCCGTGAAAGCTTCGTCATTGACCTTGTAATTTGTAAATCGATTGACGCGTTGAATGCGGCTTTGGGAAACTATATAAACATCTGATACGATGCTTACACGCAAACGTACTAAAAAAAAGTCTAAGAAAACTACGTTAGGTTTTATATACCTAATATTATGTTAATAAGAGGTATTTCATTTGAATTAGAACCAATTCTTTAGTACCTATTAAGATTGAAGGAATCTTTAGCGTACGAAAAGAGGAACAAGAACTCCACACTCAATATTTGGTCACTAAGCAGAAGCAAGCCCCTAAAAAGAACTTTTTAAATGCAAGCTACTTTTACTACATAAGGCAGAAAAGCTTTGTACGCACCAGGATAGTATTTTAGTCGAGTAGCAAGTAATTAAGTAACTAGTGTTCGAACAGCGGTATTTTAGTAGAGTAGATTAGCAAATCATTTGTTGGGATACTTGCTAATCGACTAAAATACTATCCTGGTGCGAACAAGGCCTAAAACTTGTTTTTAAACTTCCACTGTTAGTGAGTAAAAGATAAAAATATCTGCCAATGTTAACCGCAAATACAGATTAAATAACTCATTGCCGCCGTAGCTGGTACAAAGGTAGACGTTTAGTTCTGTAATTGCTTTTATCGAATGTTTCACATTTTCCCGCCAATCTGTATGTAGAATCGTAGGGCGGGAGCGCCGGTGCCTGGTACTTTCCCCCCGGGCTTGATTTGCGACTACCACAGATGCAAAAACACATTCCATAGCAATCGTTGTTCGTGTTCAATGTTCATTTACTAGTTTTTGCAACTTCGATCATTTATATTTTCGACCGGTAAGTATCAACCTCTTCATCTTATGAATAGAGAAGAGGTAAGAGGGAAGCTTGAGCACTATACAGAATTAAAAAAGAAATTCTTACTATTTTTTTAACGACAACTATATTTGGAAATGAAAGACATTCTATAATTTATGATTGAATACTGTTTCTCTTCGCAAAGTTACGCAAACTATTCATTTGTTAAAACATTTTGTCTTTTGTTATCGTGGGAATAATTTACGCGACATCCGTTTACGCAATCCGGTGCAAGTACTCTCTTAGTTATGTAAAGCAAGGAATCTCTCCCTTACATTCTTTACAGTATTTATACAAAAAAACCGTAAAGCAAGTGTGCTATTTTTTTTCCACATCTGAAACAATCGTCTAAAGATATGATCATTTCTTTATTAAAAAAGTTTGTTATAAGGGTGTTTTGAGAGTGGAAATTTACGTTTAGAGGTTAGAAGTGTTTTGTTAACTTTATTTACTTTTGCCATATAAATATTCCACTTCATTGACCCGCTTACCGTGGCCCTATATGTAGGTCAAGTTAGCTGTCGTCGCTACAAACTGATACTTAGTTGAAATGTAAAGAGAAAATAGTGAAATATTTTTGCAGATTTTTTAAAATTGTTAGTAATATTTTGAATGTAATCTTTACATAACTTCGGAGCTTACTATCATTATGTATAAAATATAATTTAAGGAATAGTCGCATGTTGTCACAGATAACATACCGCACCTTTTTAAGCGTGTTATTGTGTAGTTTACATTGATTGAATCTTATACTTTTACGGCAGCTTGATTGAAACAGGGTCAATGTGCGATCTAACTCAAGGGAATGATACCATAATTAGAACAATCAATCCTGCGTAAGTAAAAAGTAACCGTTGATATTTTAATGTTGGTAATATTAATGAATTTAGAGTACGAAATTGAATTACCAATTTTCGTTCATATTTTCGTATGCTCCGCAAGTTTCCGCATCCGCGATGCGTACGCGCAAAGATGTCACCAGTTGTAAAGCCACCCAAATGAGGAAATATTATTGTTTAATCGTAAATGTTGAATCTGTTTACATGCACTTGTAATTACAATGTCACAAGCAATAAGAGTGTTAATTGTTCAACGTTTTGGCGGTTTAGGTAACAATGTTGTATATTTGGATAATCAAAACATAAACCGGACAATGGTGACAGATATAAACGATAAAACGTACCGAACGGACACTTCTTCATTCATTGCAACCGGGGAAACATCAGTGGCAGCACGCAATGCAGTGCCTTTACCTATTTCTTTGTTTTTTAGAAATTGTCAACGCGATGTACTATGCCACTATAGGCCGACCAGGCTGTGTCACCTATAATAATACTTGTAAGTAAAATCACACTTTCGTTATAAATACAGTCATCACAAACCTGTCCTTGTCTCTATGGAGGGTCGGCATAGTATTTACTTATCCATACTTCTCTACTTGTATCAGTCATCGTATCTGCATTCACCTCATTCTTACACAAATCCTCTTTCAATCCATTTGAACTTTTTCTGGCGTTTTGCTACTTTATAAATAGTTACTTACAATCATTCTTAGACCCTGTCAAAAATACTTCTGTGCACTTTCTTGGGGAATATTTCTATAGTCTATGAATTGACGGTTTAACTCTCTCCGCCCTTGGAACTATAAAAGATCTACCAGGAAATAATTATCATTTCCAGGCGTAGCTTCATGCCCTAAAAACATGCACCGAGTGGACAGCGAGTGTCGGCCGACTCCATCGCAGCGTACCTGTGATGAGCCTGTCGCTATGCCAATGGGCGTTATTTGCGGGTGGTCGAGATGTGATTGTGACTTTCCCTTCGTGTTACATCTACCCTCAGGATATTGCTTTGCTTATGAAGACTGTCCTTGAGAGATATGTGATAGACGACGGTACAACTTCGAGTGCAATTTTTGTAAATATTGAAATGGTTAGTCTTAATTTTGTGAGTCGGTTTCTTTAGAAAAACCTAATGCCTGTTAGAAGATAGAGTTAAAATGAATTAAATACTTAATTTTGATAATTATTTAAATAATTGTGATTGTCAGTTGCTCATCAGTTTTATTTGTGCTAAACAACGTAATTAATTTCGTGATATCGTATATTTTGCGATTTGTGATAAATCTGATTATCATAGCTATTATATTTATAGGTTGAATTTATAATATTCTGGATAATATTCACGTCGCACGTTTGGGGATGATATTTAGACCCTTGTAATTTAACGCTTCAGCACAACGCAATTATATTGAAGATTACTGTAATACGAAATACACGCGTGAGATGTGATATTTTCAACATCGTAATCACCAAGTGATATCAAAGTAATATAATTTCCCAAAGACTTGTTTTCGTTCACGAAATACATACAAGTTCATAAGCACTAAATATATTATGAAATCTTCATTTATTCTTGCAGTCATATATTTGTTTTCTTGTCTATACATATAAACCTTTCAATCAGATCGAGACGAAAGATATAAAAATATTCTGAGGAAACCGTCTTAGTTATCTGTCCCTAAAGCCTTGTACGTACCAGCATAGTATTTTAGTCGAGTAGCAAGTATTCGAACAAAGGATTTCCTAATCTACTCTACTAAAATGTTGCTGTTCGGACACGTTTAATTACTAAATTTCTGCCTAGTGCGTAGTTTAGGCTTAAACGAGTCCGAACAGTAGTAAATCTTTTGTTCGGATAAATGCTACTTGCTACTCGACTAAAATATTATCCTGGTGCGAACAAGGCTTAAATGATCTATGTAAGTAGGTACTATTAAAAGCCTCTATCCACATCAGTCTTAATACTTTCCGCTGACTTGCTAATCTATTTCCGTAAGTTAATAGCGGAGCTCGGCAAACCTTCCATTCGATCTGATCGTATCTTACTACGGAGGGAATAGATCAAATGGATAAGGAGTAATAATAGATCTACTGCTATTCTATTGCAAGAAGCATGTGGGTATTGTATTCATAGGTGAAAGAAAAGGACCGGAATAAATGTAATGGGAGCTGTCTATTTATTTACTTTATCGTTGGTCTACATTGAAGAAACACTAATGTAATAATATAGTTATTGTCGTCTTTATCTTTAGTAATATTATAAAGAAACTTTTTATGTATCGAAATAACTCAAGAACTACTGGGCCGAATTCAAAAATTCTTCCACCGTTAGAAAGCTAGTTTATTTATGTTTATTATCTTTGAGAGACTACAAAAATAAATTATTGCTGTGTTTAAAATTAAAACATTTTAATCAAGATTTTTATAACGTCTCGATTTCATTTCATTAAATCCTATTCTATGATATATTGAAAAATAACTTTGGCGATTTCAAATGAAAAGTCGTGTACTGGGTGCGGTTGGTCTATTGAAGAATCACATAGAACTACAATTGGTCAGGGTCCGTAGCATGGACAATTGTCCGGCAATAGAATGTGAATTGTGTTGTATTGGGAAGTCGAATTTAATTTGTTACATTGTAATGTAACGTATTTATATAAAACTAGCTGTTGTGCGCGACTTCGTCCGCCTGGAGTTAAATAATATAGCCTATGTTACTCAGGGATAACATAGCTTTTGAATGGTGAAAGAATTTTTGAAATTGGTCCAGTAGTTCTTGAGTTATTTAAATACAAACAAAAATTCAAAAATACAAAGTTTCTCTCTTTATAATATTAGTATAGATAATATAAAGTAAGTGAATATTTTACAAAGTTTATATTAGTAGGTAGGTACCCCTTAGGGTAGGCTCCGAACCCTCAGTGGAGACGTATAGTGAGCTGGTGATGATGATGATGATATTAGTTTTCATTGTCGAAACATTTACAAAACAATAATGTGATTCCTTACATTCAGTTTCAAGAAACAGATACAGTCAAACCTGGATAAACAAGAAAACTCTATAAGCAAGAGTCATTCTCTGGTCCCGACGAGCAACCTCCATAAGCGAGAAAATAGGATTAGAGAGAAACCTCTATAAGCGAGATCGCGGTCTCTTAGACTCTCACTTACCCAAGTCCGAATATATAAAAAAATAGCAGATAAACGTATTTCCCATTCATAGAAATCTGCACAAGCTTTTGAGAAAACCTATATGCCCTTTCAATATTGAAACTTACTACAATAATCTATATGCAATAATATTATAAAGAGAGAAACTTTGTATTTTTGTTTGTATTGAAATAACTCAAGAACTACTGGGCCGATTT
>QDHC01002438.1:601086-611227 GCA_013186455.1 Papilio dardanus tibullus
ACCCGTCACATCCTTTGTTTTGTATTTTTGTGTACTATAAAATTATGGGATTATAATGGTATGATTTCCATTATGGACACATAAAGATTTCCTGAAATAACTAGAAAAAGGCATCATATAATTACTACTTACTTGGGTTCCAATTTAGTTTCAAGATATTTATAAAGCCTCTTCGTGATCCATGCGGCGCTCTTGGGTTGATATCTTCGAGGAGGTTTGTATTTCATATCATCTACCAGCTCCGGAGGTAAATTCTCTATATTCAATAGAGATGTGATCTTTTTAGGTTTAGCTTTCGTCTGTACGTCGCTGCGCTGTTGAGTGTTTCTTGGTCTCGGACGTGCCGGTGCTTTGAAATTATTGAAAGTTTCTCTAGTCGTTTTTAGTGAATTTCTGACTTGTTCCTCCTGTAATATGATAAATATGAGACTAGTTGTCGCCCGCGACAATGTTTGCGCGGAATTAGTTTGAAAAAAAAGTCGGACTTGGATAAACGAGAGTCTAAAGGAACGCAATATTTGTCTCGCTTATCAAGGTTTGACTGTAAACGTACGATTTTCCGCCTCTTTTCAATATTATCATTTTTAATCTTCATAAGATATTCTTCTAGTGCCAGTCGCCGTGTTTGAGCGTCCTCGGGGTCGGACTCCGCTGCCTGCCCGGACTCCTCCGCGTACGACTGTGATGACTCCCCGGTCACATTGGTTAAATATATACGACCTAATATAAATATAATAATTACTATTTAAACACATGGAGAAACCTTTAAAGAATGCTAAATTCTTGACTAAGTCGTCTTGATGTGGAAATTCTCAGTAAAGTCTATTTTAAAAAAACAAGGACGAATTAAGAATGTCCTTTTTGAAGTCGGAATATACTTGATTAAATTCTATCTGCTTATATTATATTCTATATTATGCTTGTAAATAGTGATTGAATTAAAAAAAAATGTATTCTCCTTACCTTTAGATAATGTGACTTGGTTATCATTTCTTGTATTACTATCATCACCTATGTCTGGTTCATTCATTTCTTCATTATTGTGATCATTGTCTTCATCATCAGTTTCAATATTCATAGAAGGCATTCCGATTCGATCACTGATTCCATCATCACTATCATTTTCTTCATTGTTTACATCATTTTCTGCTTCATTACTCTTATTTATAGAAGATATTCCAAGTTCATCATCAACGTCATTCTCTTCTGCTATTTCATTTTCATCAGCGTCGTTTTCATCATTTTCTTCTTCGTCGCTGTCTTTAGGATTTTCTTCATCGTCCGTCTCGATATTAGCCTCAATAGAAGATACTCCAGGCTGGTTATTCGATTCTTCATTAGTTTCATTTTGTATTTCACTTTCTTCTGCACCGTCTTCTTCGTCTACCTGATTTTCTGCTTCATTATCTTCATCTTCTGTTACATTATTTTCATCGTCAGACGTCATTTTATTGCATTCTTCATGACTTTTATTTGTTGTTTCATTATCTTCCGTGATATCATCGTCGTGTTTACTTCCTTCATCGTCTGTCAGAATATTTTCATTCAAAGAAGCTTCTTTTACGGACTCAAGACTTTTATTTCTCGTGTCATTATGTTCACTTTCATCTACAACCTGGTTTTCATAATTTTCATTATTGTCTACAATATTATCACCTTTTGCTTGATCTATGTTTTCATCTAGACGAGATTCTGCAATTTGTTGAGTTTCTTTATCACTTTCTTTTGCTTTATCATCAATGTCTATGTCCGGACTTACATTGTCTTCTTTCTGATATTCCTCAACTATCTCTTGATTTTCATCACAAATTGTCTTATTTCTTTCTTCATTTGTCAAAATTGTGGCTTCTTTAACCGTATCTTTCTTGCTTTCATTAAGTTTAGCATCTTCTAAATTATTTTCTTCAACATTAATATGTCTGTGCGTTTCGGTACCAGGTTCTGTATCATCCTTATCATTGGTATCCAATATTTGTTCACTGATATTTCTAATACTATTGTTTATTTCTTGTCTACCTTCAACTTGGTTAATTATATTTTCTGTTTTTTTAGATACGTCAATATTTTCTACGTCATTTTGCTTTGTTTGAATTACTTGAGCCTCTTCATGTGTCGTAGTAATTGAAGTATCTTTCAAGACTTCTGTTTCGGTACTAGTTTTTTCTTTATTAATACTTGTGTTTTTACTAATGTTTACTTGACGGTTATCTATTTCATCAACTTCTTTTTGATTCGTCGTCGCTATTGAAGTGTTCTTGTTAAGAATGTTTTCAACTAAATGTTCTCTAATATTAATTGCAGCTTGTTCTTTATATGTTTCGAGAACTTTCCATGAGACGTTTTTGTCTTGTTCTTTATTTATTGTTTTACTTCCAACAGTCACATCTCTCTCTTCTAATATACTTTTATTAATAATTGGCTCAATAACTTTCTGTGAGTTTGGAGGTTTTACTACGTTTTCTGCATTAGTTACTGTTGTATTGACATTTTTACTAGTATTTTCGTTGTCTTTACCAAATTCTTTTACTGTAACGTCAATTTCCTCATCTTGCATATTCTTATCATCATTATCATATCTTAAAGTAAAATTGTTATCATCATCACTATCAACTTGTATTATGTCTTCTATGAATGGTCTACCAGCATCTCTATCAGGTATTTCAGTAAGGGTTTTTTCATGAGTATTTTTTGGATGTTTCTTCCTACCAGATTCTTCAAGCTCCTCATCTTCCAGACCACGAGACATGATCAGTGTTAGTTTAGTTTTGTCAAGTTTATTTCTAACATTTCCCCTTACTTCTTCTATGACACTATCGGGTTTACTCAATCTCGGTCTTTTCACTGGAGAACTTTCTAAATTATCTAACTCATCAACCATTGTTGATGATGGCAAGTGTTGCCAATCTTCGAATTCTAAATCGGTTTCATTGGATCTTGGTGAAGTATTCCTAGTGCCTTGTGATGACATTTTACGCTGTGGCTTGTTTTTTGCGAATCCGAACACATTTGGTTGTATATCAGGAATTTCTTCTTCACTTTCAGACATAATGAAGTCTGCAAACATATTTTTACGTTTTGTTCCTGCACGGTTACCTAAGAGGTTCTGTACTTGTTCATGTTTGGTACTATCTTGAGTTTTATTTGCTATAGTCTTGTCAGTCATGTTTAATAACCCGGGAGGGAATGCCGGTCTGCTTTTCCTTACTTCCTTGTCTTTGTTAAAGAAATTCTTTTTACCAACAAATATTGTATTATCGGTGTTCACTTTACTTTTGCGATGTGTTAAGTTCTCTCTGTTTTCTATAATTTTATGGAATAATTTATTTGATTGAGTTTGCTTTTCACTAAAAAACTTTCTTTGTGGTAGAACTATGCTATTGATAGACTCCCCATCACTGCTATCTGGTAAGTTCAATGTGTAGTCATTTTCTTGACTGGAAAGGAATAAAATTTAATATTAAATATTAAACTAGCAAGTGTTGCAATGCCAAGGTCAAAACAAGGTCATACAGTGTAAATCATACCATATTGAATGTTACAGTACAAGAAAGAAGTTATAATTAAAAATACACATCTAGTGTACCAACTAGTTATCGGAGTACCTGAGTACCAATTCTGCAGCATTTTCATCACAATGGCTTAAAGAAAATTCCTGATAAACATGCATAGGAAATTAGAAACCTAATAGATTTTAAGAAATTATTATAAACAAAGTAATGTTGATTTTCACGTAAGTTCTTCTGAAGGCTAATAATACCTTTTAAAGTCAGCTTCAATATATTCTTCTATAATTTCAGGTTGCTCTGTTGTTTTGTTTTCAAACACTTCCATCACATCTCTTGAGTTTTCCTCTAATCTTTTCCACCAACTATGGCCTATGGAATGAATATATAAATTATTTGGCAATTCAAATTATGAACAGGGATATCTAGATGGCTTCATAAAGTCAACTTTATTTTTAATATTTAACATTTAAATTTGCTTTTAATTTCAATTGATCTAAAGAGTTTATTTACACCGGAAGAAGTTTACTTAAGAATATTATAAAAATAGCTATTGTTTGTGACTTTAACCATGTGGATTTATTAAAAAATATAGCCTATGTTACTAAGGGATAATGTAGCTTTCTAATGGTGACAAAATTTTTGAAATCGGCCCAATAGTTCTTGAGTTATTTAATATATACAATAATCCAAAATTATCCTTTTTATAATATATGATAATGTATATACATGATGTTATTATTATAAGAGTTATAAATATTTCTACTCACGTCCAGGCACTTCAATATCAGTATTATCGGATAACACAGATCTTCGAGTCCTGAGAGGTGATATTACAGGTGACTGCATTGCATGCGTTTGTACGATAGACGACAGTTTGAGAGAAACATCGGAGCGAGCAGGGGATGTCACACTACGTGAGGATCTAAACCGGTGTCTCCTCGGTGTTACTCTGGCATCTTCCGAACGCGCGGGAGATGGTATTTTTGATCTCTGCATGGTTAATTAGCTAAAAAAATGTATTAAATTATAAGTTTTATTGTTGAGAACCTAATTAAGGTTCGTAGGAAGTTAATAAAGTTTAAAATGCATTACTTATTAGTGTTTACCATAATGTCATTCGAGTTTTTGATCACGAAAAAGTAGTGATTTGATTGAATAACTGTAGATATAACATTACAATAAGATACAAAATGAATAGAATTTAAAGATTTGGTGTAATTATTTCGATTTTGAGTAGTGCATTTGCTAATCTCTATAACCACCCAAAACAAAAAGATTTTTTTACTTACCTGGATTGTGTCAAGTAAATTTGTAAATATATTTCAATTTTCTTTTTAATATTTGCACATGTTTATCTTGTTTTTGATAAAATCTCAGGTCACACAAACTAATAACATCAAGTCAAACCTAACTTTATAAATTAAAAGCAGTTTGAAAAGTTTGAAGTTTAATTTGACGGTTGTTCATTTTCAAATAACATTACGTTCCGTTTTGGAAGTCTTTCCAAAATTTTTTACTATTTTGTGATTGATTCTCTTTTTTGACACTGAAGTTTTAATTTATCAATGATTTAAATTGATAAAATCAAAATATTTGGGATAAGATGGTTGTACTAAAATTATGTATATTAAATATACACACTATAATTACTCTTGTATCCTATACTTGGCATACTTACTCCGCTAGCGCCACGACACAAAATGGGTCTATGGGTACTTCGGTACGCTGTAATTATTATTTAACCAGCATTTACATACATGTGGCGAACCGCCAAAAGCTTAAAAGGTTGAAATATTGTACAGCAATGATTATTTATATGCCTTTATAGTATGTCTGCATATTATATAGACCCGCTACGCTCGAAAACAAGAAGCTGCCAAAAACCTATTTAAGTACTACACTTTATTAACAAAAAAAAGATTAGTGTTTGAGAGCAAAATAAATACCAGTACTTGGTTGGTGCCTTGAATTTATTTTGATAAAAAAAATAGCAGTTTGGCTAGCTAATTAGGTTAAAAGTATAATGAGTGTCGTAGGTATATTGGAAGTAAACTGAAAAGTTTTATTGTTCCAATCTGTTGTGAGCCCGCAAATAGAACAGCGAAGGGATAATCCTTCCATAACGAAAACGGTCACGAAATGTAACATAATAATTATAAATTATAATTTTACAAGTAAAATATTACTTATAACATGATTAATTTCTTTTAACCGCGAAGGGTCAGGAGTAATCTATACAAATATGAAATATGGAGCTATACGGTCACCTGTGACGTGTATGTTGGTTATATCATGCTAATATCACATTTTTTTATATTACAAAGAGGCAAACTAGCAAACGGTCACCTGGAATCGATAAAAAGCGAAGCGACCGCTGCCCATAGACATCTGCAATTGCAAATGTGTTACCTACCCTTAATCTACGGAGGAGGAGACGCACAGCAAGAGGTATATCCCTAGGTATATACAGTGTCATACGTTTATGAATCACATGAATGTTAGAAACCAACAAAAGATACGTGAGTTTTAATCTCTCGCGACCTTCTGATAACTTTTAAAAAGTAATTTAGAAGTAGTAAATCTTTAAATACTGTAGTAAATAAATGTAAATGTATTTGTTGCGAGCTGGGTCTTACAGAGCGAAAGCTTAATGAATAATTAGCGTGACTGGCCACTTCGTTTGTTTGCATTCAAATTGAACATAATTAATGATAGCTAACCTACTTTGTGGGCTACAGCAGATAAAGTATAATGCAATAGTCCAACGATACTGACGGTCATTAATTCTAATAAGAATCATGTGGATCCTATTTCATTTATCACAATGTTTTAAATTTCAAAGCGCCTGATGTATAAAAATAGCTTAGTTTTTTGCTAGCGTTATAAAAATTGGTAAATCCTGAAAGTATGTTACATTATAGAAAATGCTAATAGAATATTTCTATAATGGCAATTTACCCTTTATACATTATGGAACGAAATTGCCATTATCTATAAATTGCCATCATAAGTCACAGATGAATGGGGCGCCTTCCCCAATCCCGTCAGCGTCTGCACCTGAACAATTTATAAGAAAAACCAGTTCTATATTTTAATAGAAAACTCTTACCTTGATTTTTTGAGTCTCAATACCCATCATATGACAATAAACAATTGTGAAAAACATCAATTCTTTTAGGAGTCAAATTGTATTGTAAATTTCGTTACAAGAGGGTAAAAGAAAGATATAACGCTAAAAGGAGTGAGAGAGTGAGTTGCGAGAGAGAGGAGTAGTGTTAATTCTCTTCTTTGAAATATAGATGGAGTAAAATCATCATCAATATGAAACAACAAACATCAATATGAAAAGTTAATTTTACTGTATATTTAAATGGAAGCTAACTTATTTTATTATACAGCTTTGAATAAGTTAGAGATAAGCTACAAGATAGTTGAATTAGTTTAATATGACAAAGCTAGTATAACAAATAAATTGGATAGAAGAGAACGCAGAGGAAGCAATCTTGAGTTGATCCCGTGAGATATGCGGATGTTTATGACATAATGTTGTTTATTGTATATTAGTCGAGAGCACTGAACGGTAAATTCATTACCGTATGACTTCATTAGACCGACCGAAAAAACGGAAATTATGCTTCCGCGTAACGCCGTTTTTTGCGTGACATCTGTGTAATGTAGCCGTACGGTTAGAAACCAGCATTAAATATTTGATAACTTAAAAAAAGGTTAAGGGTACTTATTTGTACATGTTTTCATATTAATGTACGTACACTGGGTTAAAAAGTCAATTGTAAATCATTATTATTTTAAAACAATTTATATGCGTTCTATGAGAATAGAAAAGCTTCTATAGTTTGACCTGAAAAGTAATGAAACCATATTGCGGAAAAATATGGAACTAATATTTTAGTATACTTATAGACGGCTATGTTAGGAAGATTGAGAAAAGTTTCGATGTTTTTTATTGAAAGAATTTATTTATTTACAATGATTAATTTCGTAAATCAATAATATGTAAATAAAACACTCAGTTACGAAAGGAAAGCCTAAAAGGAAAGTAGTCATTATTACATTATTCATGACCATGGACCTTTTTGTCGTCCACACTATTAATACGTCCCTGTAAATGAATGCTAGATATTTACTAAATATATACCTTCTTCGCTATTTGTTATAGTGTCCGCTTGAATTTAAATATTGAACTAATTCCATTTTTTTTGTTATCACATTACTTCAGGATTTTTATTTTAGATTTCGACGGAAATTCGATTTAAAAACCGAGATGTTTTACTGACTGTTATGGAAAATTGAAGCCGCTTAAGTTAACTTAGATATTAGTTACAACTATGATCTAACTTATTGCGATAACATAGACCATTAGGAAAAACTGATGATCAGTAAATGTTTACTAAACGGCTGATATGTTCCTTCCCATCGATTATCGGAAACTCATCAGAGAAATAGACGCCTGTCTGTCTGTTATCTATCGAGCGAAGGGAAACCTATCGAGCGTACGAATCGCTTAATTATACCGCATCCATTTCTATGTATTTTTTTATTATATTCAAGATGTATATGCTATTGCAGTGTCTATTGGCAGCGGCCACTTTAAGCCGAGTGTCCATCGCAGAAGAGCCATGAGCGGGACATGGTGAGCTGAGCGGCCTCAAATGTGGTTGGCATGGCGCAATTGTCTCATTTGACACAGCTCTGACTCTTTTTAACACATCTTATTTATCTTTGTTGGTGGGAACACAAGTATGCAGTTTCATATGAACAGTGGCGGATTTAAGGTCCCTAGCGCCCCAGGCAATCACTTTTTCCGCGCTCCTGTAACGGCATGTACGTTTACGAATGTATCGATGCTTGTGCAATATAATATTTTATAGATTTAGATTATAGATCAGCGTTTAGTTCTTAATAGACGATATGTTATTTTCTCTATTTATTTAAAATATTTGAGCTCGCGCGCCCTTGTAACTACGTCGTGCCTCTAAGCACATGCGTAGTATGCCTTAGGAATAATCCGCCTCTGCATATGAAAGTAGAAAATGGGGCCGCCCAAGCTCTCGTTCAGATCTTTACACTTTTACTCAAATTTACTATGGGAATCTAGGTTCCCATCTTACTGTTGCTCGTGACGTGTACTTTTTCACCTATTTTCTCCATATTACGAGTCAATATATGCCCAGAGAGAGCTGGATGATGCATCAGGAGACAAGTGCAACCTAGTCTTATGAAGCCCTTTGTATTCCCTAGTATTTTGTTAATTACAAAGTTTGGTAGAGATAGAGAAACATTTTTAATAAACTCTGTACGAAAGTTTTAAAACTGCATTTGTTCTTTGTAATTTCAAAGAAAACTTTATTTTCTTTTTTTAGTCTTTGTATTTCCAGTTAATGTATTGACGTGTGCTTTAAAAAATACTATTGCTTTGTTAAACTCAGTTCAAATGTTTGGAGCGAGGCCAAGCATTCCATTTTTATGTCTACTGCATTTAATGGACGTCTTTTGTGAAAATGTAAAAAAAAAACAATATAAAAACGTTTGTAAGAAACTTCTTTTGACTTTGTTTTCATCTATACTAATATTATAAAAAAGAGAAACTTTGTTTTTATGTATGTATTGAAATAACTCAAGAACTAATGAGACGATTTCAAAAATTCTTTCACCATTAACAAGCTATATTATACCAGAGTAACAGGCTATATTATTTAGGTCCACGAGAACGAAGTCGCGCATAACAGCTTGTTTTAATATATATTTTTCGTAAATCTACTTAACCCGCTAACTATGAAGTTAATATAAAAATATTATTGTCTTTAAAATCACAGTTATAAATTTCCAGAGTAATAATACTGTTTTTAAACTTATACCACTTTATTCCGAAACGAAAATCAGCGTTGTCACTGTAGTACTTTATACGTTTGGTACTCGTACATTCATAAAATTTATTCCAAAATACTGAACTTCCTTGTTCCTGGTACTTCTTATGATACATAATTTGGTTCAATAAGACCCCTTCTCAATCTTATTTAGTTCCCAGTGTCCTACAGTATCGTATAATGGACGAATTATTGGTCCTCGTTTATCGACGTTTATTTTTTTTGGAATAAGGGGGTAAGTTGATAATACTGATAGCTGAATGCTTTGGTAAACGTAGATTAGTGCAGCGCCTCAACCGAGCATAAAGTACACCAAAAAATCTCGTACAATAAAATGACGTTTACAAAAGTATTCGTAGCATTTCGTGATAGACTCCTTGTACGGGTATAATATTAAATATTCCTTTATCATTCTTTTATTGAGACACCTTCTGAGAAACACCACACAATGAAATGAACTCTATTTTCAACAAGAACTGAGTGTTAAAGAACAAAGAGCTATTTTATTTTTATTAAAATCTCCGCAGTCGCGCACAAAAGGGAGTGAAAAGCACAGAGTTTTCTGAATCAGAATTGGAATAAGTGGAAATACTAAGCGATATATTGTGATATTGTTAGAAGTTACAGTTTTATTTAAAATAAATATAAAACACAAAATATATTTTTTTAATCGACTTTCCCTTCCTATTCTTTTCCTATAAGGAAATGATGGGAAGAGGAAGTGGATTTTCCGAGGGAGGGGACGCATAG
>QDHC01002438.1:625142-655848 GCA_013186455.1 Papilio dardanus tibullus
TGCACCCGTGCGAAGCCGGGGCGGGTCGTTAGTCAACAATAAATGGAAATAAGTTAATCGATTTTAAAATATAGTTTATTTTATTTACAACCTAAGTTAAGGTTAAAATGATTAAGTTATAATTAATATTAGATCATACTTATTAACTTTTTAAATTTTTCTCTTGTAATAAGTTTAAAAAGATTCAATATTTTTTCTTGAAAACTCTGTAGATATATAAACTTATTTGGTAGAATCTTCTATACATAAGTTTTAATTAAAAACAAAATTCTACATAAATGTTTACTAACATTTTATTACCAGATTATTTGAATGTGATGAGAAAATTCTGGAATTATTCCTTTGTGGCCTTTGAATTGGAATAAGCTTGTCTGAATAATTTATGTCCGGGACAAAGAGACGTCGGTAGTCGGCAGTGGGCAGTCGACAGTGGGCAGTCGACAGTGGGCAGTCGACAGTGGGCAGTGCTCAATGGGCGGTGAGCCGAGGACACCCCTCAGCTAATGTTACAAAGCCTCTCTCGTGTAATTGCAATTCCAATGGGAAACCGTTACGTTCGTTTAATAAAAGGTTACCTTTACTTATCCTATACAAAATTCTCGGGTAACAACCGCAACTACTAGTAATCAAACTAAAACCCTTGATAAAATATTATCTATACATATCAGGTAAGATCTTGGTATTGACCAATAGCCTAAACATTGTGGTTCTATTCATTCGATAGTTGGCTTTTCATTAAAAAAAAATGTAATTGAATAGCGGTTTTAATGACACTACACAATAAAAACGTTTTTTTTAATCAAAATCTGTTTTTCCCATCAAAAAGAGTATTTTCCTTATTAAAATTAAACATTGGTAAAATGTCAGATCTGAGTTAGGAAAAATGTCCGTCTCACTGATAGGAGATCAAAAGGATATAAATATGGTTAAAAAAATAGTTAAAATTAATTATCAATACATCTTTCAATTAAGTTAACACGGCAACTGTGACATTTTGTACGTTTACTAATACGAAGCGATTATATAGCGAACATCAAAAAATGTATGAAACTGACAATGACGTTCGATATTTCACACGCGACAATCACATGACTTATCCAATGTTATTGTCAAGTCCATACATTTTTGTCGATTCCATCGGCGATATCGCCAATCGAAAAGTACATTGGGTGGTCCCTCTGACTAGAGAATCATCTTCTTTCTACTGCTATGATATTCGTATCGTAGATATTATTTAGTTAGAGGAATTATTGCATGCTTCACTTAATGTGTATTTACTTGAAACTTACTGTATTTTTATATTTAAATTAAATTAAGTTGTAAATTAATTAAATAAAATGTCAACCGAACATGAACGCGACACGGGCACGGCTATGGATAATTAATTTTCAATTAAAATACGATTAATGTTCGCGTTGAAAATTCGTTATAGAGTAATATTGTAAATGTTCAAAAACATCATAATTATGGTCTTTACCTTGACATTTACTTTCACGTAGTACGATAATTATATTTTAATAATTTACAAAACAATAATCATTGTATATCTATACTTTAATATTATAAAGAGAGAAACTTTGTAATTTTATATTTATTGTAATAACTCTAGAACTACTGGACCGATTTCAAAAATTCTTCCACCATTAGAAAGTTACATTATTCCAGAGTAACATAGGCTATACTTTGCAATTCCATGCGGACGATGTCGCGATCAACAGCTAGTGTTTCATAGAATGATGCATAAACATGCAGCCACCTTGATTCACTGAAATAGCGAAGCGACTGTCTTTTACTTTAAGCCAGCTACACACCAACAGTTCGAGTTTGTTTACTTAAAACTGAAGATGTGTGTAGCCAGCTTTACAATACTACTGTATCAATTTAAAATAGAGATCAAAGCTTTAGAGCTTTAACTTGGAGAAAGCTATCAAATACACAATACTGGTCGAGTCCAGCTTAACCATAATCATGGATAGGATTGCTAAAGTTTAAATTGTTATGCCTCTACAACTCAGAGATAACAAACTTTGTTATTTTCTTGTTATTGATGTATAACAATACGTTTTAAATAAATTGTAAGCAGAGTTATCAAATGTAATATTTTTTACTTTATATTTAATGTTATCTGAATATGTTTATACATATATTTTTTAATAAAAACTTCACCTTAGCTATAAATTCTTATATAAAACATACTATATGTACAATCCAAATTAGTCCCAATTTAAAAAAAACCGCACAATATTTTTAATATCAGCACAATTTGTGGAATCTATACTAATATTATAAAGAGATAAACTTTGTATTTTCGAATTTTTGTTTGTATTGAAATAACTCAAGAACTACAGGGCCGATTTCAAAAATTCTTTCACCAATAGAAAGCTACATTATGCCCGAGTAACATAGGCTATATTCTTTAATTCCACGCGGACGATGTCGCGCATAACAGCTAGTAATTTCTATACTTTCGAATACGATATGTCATATTGGCTTATAGGCAAAGCTATAGTAATAATACCATTATTATACAAGCAATTTAAACTTACGCAATTACATCTCGACCAATATAGCTGTTACCTCAAATTATTGCTTCAATATTGTTAATATTATGGCGAATAGCAATCAAACTTTCATAATTATTGCCTATTGTACAGTATTATTAACTAAGCTACGATGTTAATCTTATCATAATAAAATTATTTTAATAATATAATTATCGTTTTTGTTAATTTCTGTTTATCTACACTATAAAGACAAAAGATTTGTATTTTTGTATGTATTTAAATAACTCAAGAACTACTGTACCGATTTCAAAAAATCTTTCACCATTAGAAAGATACGTTATCCCCGAGTAACATATGCTATATTTTTATAGTTACACGCGCGTTCTGTTTGTTCTGTTTTTTAGGAATAAGAGTGTACAAAATGATACGACAGCACGGCAGCTTATATACATTTATTATCGTTGGTAACTTACTTCTTAAAACATTATCTTAAACTTTAACTTTATCTTATACTAAGTATACATGTTTACACTTAACTTAAATATCTTTATGGGACTACAGCGTTGTTACATGTTCTCGCGCGATTCTCTTCTGTGTTTGCACCTATATTTGTTACTCATAAAAGGCAATGGTTTTATGGCCATTATGCCACCAAACAGTTACGATATTGACTGAACAAAGAGAGATTATAAAACTATTTTGATAGAAGTTTTTCGTAGCTAACACCTACGGGTATTTTTTCTTTGTATAATTTATTTAATACACGTTAAAATACAAATACCCAAGTTATTTAGTTTACTTAGACTTGTCTATATTGCTATAACTACATTGTTTTATAAATTTCCAAATTCATGTCAACAAAATGTTTTACATTAACAATTTCCGTGTCGCATTTAACTTCTAAATGTAAACAGGAATTTTAATAAAACGAATACAACAGCTAACAACAGAGACAACTGTTTGAATACATTTTATATAAATGTTGTGCGCGACTTCGTCCGCGTGGAATTAAATAAGTAATATAGCATATGTTACTCGGGGATAATGTAACTTTCTAACGGTGAAAGAATTTTAGAAATCGCCCCAGGAGTTCTTGATTTATACTAATATTATAAAGAGAGAAACTTTGTATTTTTGTTTGGAATGAAATAAGTCAAGAACTACTAGGCCGATTTAAAAAAAATCTTTCACCATTAGAAAGCTACATTATTCGCGAGTAATAGAGGCTATGTTATTTCCACGCGGACGAAGTCGCGCACAACAGCTAGTTTCAATTTATACAAAATACAAAAAAATCAAAAATATAAAGTTTCTCTTTTATAATATTAGTATAGATATAGATATATGCAAAAGAGATGAACGTAAAATCCAATCAACCGACTGCACTCAGGGAAAATTTGCATTTTATTTTGTTTGTAGAACTGAATTGTAAATCCGATGACATGTTTGATTATGCTTTAGCAAAATATTTTACAAACAAATATTTTGCTGTATTTATAATATGTTTTACAATAAACGTTCTAATATTGATCGAAGAATAATCGACAACGAATAAAAAAGACAGTAAACTGCTATTACGAAATCTTTAAAATGATAGTTAAGTTCTTTTCTGGAAGTTTATTATACGTCTGACATGTCTATTGAACAAAAATCCATGTAAAATAAAGAAAATGTAAACAAAATAAAATACACACAAGTGTTGGTATATTTTTACAGTTCTGTGGGGTGACCCAAAGTATCTTTCGATTGGCGATATCACTGTTGGAATCGACAAAAATGTATGAAACTGACAATGACATTCGATAAGTCATGAGCTTGTCACGTGTGAGATATCGAATGTCATGGTCTGTTTTATACATTATTGATGTTTGCTATTGAACTTTGTAGCGCATGTACTTTCAGTAACCCCCCTGTCTGTACAAGAAATATTACTTCGGTTCGAGACATTACAGAACATCAATATCAATTTGTGTTTATTCTTTTCCAATCTCGATACGAATCTCAATAGTACGAGTAGTGAGGGTAGTTTATCAGACAAATTACTGTCGTAAAGAAAGTATTGCTTTTATTGAATCTTGGAATATGCAAAGTACAATATACAAATAAATTACTAATACAAAATGATATATTTTATAACATTTTATATTTTCTCTATTTTCACTGAATTTGATTTGTAGATTCTCGTATAATATTTAGGTAATTGACTTTTAATTCGACTGGGTAATTTTAAGTGACTTACCCAATACAACCTTAATTGCCGACGACGTTAGTATACGAACATCTATGAGATAAAAGTAGCTTAGAGATTATAATCTTCGATTTGCGTGGACTTGTATACGAATCTAATGAAATATACGCACTACCAATTACAGACGGCGCACCAAAGCGCGACAGACATCTGTCTGTGCTCTATCCAACTGATTAAACACAGGATAGTTCCATTCGACCGTTCTGAGGATTTTCACTACAATTTTTTTCCCCTACGTCTTATATATATTTTTTTGTCTGACCACACGATTACTTTCTATACTGAATTTGTTCATGCGAAAGAATCATCGGATGGTAAAAGGGTGAGACGTCGTGCAAGCTGTTTAGTGTGTTGGTTCTCTGAGAAAATATAAAATTTACTTACTTGAGTATTTACATTCGAACCTTATGGAGGTAGCTAGTCGGGATCATAGAATGACTATATCTTATAAAGGTTTCTACTTTATCCAGGTTTCATCCACACCACCTGGATGGCAGGCAATTCACAACCATGCGGTTTTTGAGCAAGTTTCTGCCCCACACTGCCACGTTGTGGAATTGTCTGTGCTCTGTGGTATTTCCAAAGCGCTACGACTTAGGGTCCTTCAAGAAGCGAGCCTATCTATTCCCAAAGGCCGGTCCAAGGTCATGTTGCAAATGTCCATGGGCGTCGAAGATCACCTCGGTGATCCAGCCGATCGTTTGCCCGCTTCTATAATAAAAAAAAGATTCGCCATAAAGAAAATAAACAGATTTGATAACAAAATTCAAGGCTATCATTATTGAGGAAAATAAAACAAGAGGATTGATTTTAAATAGAATTAACGAAGTATAAAATATTGTTGTATAAGGTTAAAGGTCGGTTTTAATTGACAGTAATTCGAGAATTTCAAAAGCTCGGATACCGAGAAACGTAAACAAGTCGAATGGAAATTAATGTTATTTCATGAGATTCCACTTATTGTTACTTGAACAAAAATATATTATCAGGCTGCGAAAATACGTAGTAAAGTTCATATAGTTCATCTTTACTTATATTAATATTATAATAAGAGAAACTTTGTATTTTGTATGTATTGAAATAACTCAAGAACTACTGGGCCGATTTCAAATATTCTTTCTCTATTAGAAAGCTACAGTATCCCCGTGTAACATAGGCCATTTAATTTCACGCGGACGAAGTCGCGGACAACAGCTAATATTTATGAACATAAAATTGAGTAATCTTCTTCTTCGTAAAATCTTTTAACTCAAAGTCCGTCTTTTATTATTAATTTGGTCTTTGGTCAAGTATATCCGATTTTGATAAAAACCTGATATGTACAAAGGAAGCTTAATATATTTATCTTGTTATACATCATTTTGTTGAACTTTCTTATATTTTTAGGTTATATTCGAGATTTTGTTCGCAATATTAAAATTAGTGGAACGAAATAAATTACCCAGAATACTAAAATGCCGCTGTTTATTTTCGTTGTACACATTTTATTCAGTGAAATAATTCAATGGTTCTAGCATTCGCTTGGCCGGTGGCTTTCAATAGATGTTTTTACGAATGGAGTAGTTAGTTATTTTTGAAAAACTTTATTTTTCAATTATGCTAGTCGTAAAAAAGACTTTTGTTTTTCAATTTGTTTACTGACTGACCTTTTTATAAAATGTATTTATTATAGTCTTTTTAATTACTGCACACATTACTAATCTCCGATATAAGTTTGGATAAACTCGTATTCAAAATTGTTTTGGTAGAGGTTTCTAAGATCCGAAAAACTTATTAAAAATTCAATATCAACATTTTCTGAAAACGAATGAATCGATAAGACAGACTTTGCTTTTATTATTCATAAATATTGGTGATAATAAATAAAGAATTTCAATATTGAATAATAAGAATTGAAATTCTTAATATTCAATATTCATTATTTTAAAAAGTTAATAAGAAATATTTCCGCTGTTCATGATACTGCATACATTATATTTTAGGCCACGACTTTATCATTATCTATATTGCTTGCTCTACTTCAGAGTGTGGGGACGGCCGTGATTGAAAAACCTTGTACAGACACATTGTCACGTATTTAATATAATGGTGCTAACGTGGTTGATGTTCTTATAATTTATGCTACAAAAAGTGGGGTTTTTATGTTTCATATAATTGAATTTCTAAGAAATTAATAGCAATAAATTAGTACCTACTCTTGATGATTGTTACTAACTGATATATTTTTTTAAAGTTATTTTTAGGTTAGTAGATATAGTTTTATACTTTTATCTTAAATATTTCTTATAGACAATTAAGCAAGAGTGTCACTAAAAAAACATTTAAAGTAACTGAAAATAATAATATCCAATAGATACACTGAAAACCTTCACCGAAATACACATTAATTATGTTGTTTTTAATTATCGTATTTAATATTACATGAAAGTTTTAATAAGCTAATTTATATGCTATGATACTTATTGATTATTGATATGGCTTCATTAAAATAAATTTATTCACATTTGAGTTCAATTTTCAGTCTAGACGTCGAGGGATCTGATTTTAAAGAAGACTTTTTATGTTTCCTTTGACGGAGATCGTATATATATTAACATTGACAATGTTTACATTACTGTATTGGATTTTAGTTGCACTATAAAAAAACTAATGGTAGCTAATATTGTATAACTAGCAGTCGCCCGAGACTCCGTCTGATATGTTGAACGAAAATCTTAGTATGCATCGTAATTTTATTGAAATCTGTTCTTTCATTCTGGAAATATCTTGTAACAACTATTCATCCATTTTTAGTAAACTTTTGCATTTATAATGTTAAGTACTTAGTAAGATTAAACTTGTGAATGGGAGTTTATATTAAAAAAATAAAGAAAAAGCAATGATTTCGTTTTGTTCTTTACTTAAAAGAACTAACGGTCGCACTTATAAAGATAAATATGAAGATGGAATGTATACGACACTGCTTTATAAGATTTAGGATCGTAAAGTGTTACTCAGTACAGCTATCCTCTATTCACAGGAGTGATTTTAAAACGCGCGTTTAAAAATCGCCCAGATAGAACAAATGCATTTCCATGTATCTGGTCACAAGGCGGCTCTCTCTAAATTTTTATCGCGCAGCGTTGGATTTTGAGAGCTGGACGAACGTAACAAGAGTCACTTTACAGAAATCGTATAAGCGAAGGCGTTAAAAAAGCGCTATTGCCGACGTTAAAAAAGAGTACGTGTGAATGCAGACTTATATTGTAAGTGTGAATTTTATTTGAAACTAGAAATCCGTCCCAGTTTCGCGCGAATAGATTGAAAAATAAAATAGTGTAGATTACTCGCTGAATGCTTCTATATATTTATTGTAAAAATCAGTTTAGTAGAGAAACACTTAATTAAATCTGAAGTACGAGTATTCTATAAAAACGATAACATGTCACTAAACATTATATAATATTAAATGAAAGCCATAACGTTTATTTGTAAGGTTGTATGATAGAAGTTTTTAAATTATATTTTTATTTGTTGGATTGTTTGACAAAAACATTAATTAAGTAATCAAAACTTTGTTAATCAGAGCATTACATAAACATCTATACTTTCACAAATATTAATAAAAAATATATGTACAATAGTAAAAAAATAAGATTAAGGGTAGGGAACGCCTCTGCAATTGCAGATGTCTATGGGCAGCGGTCGCTTCGCTATTTCAGCGAGTCCAGGTGTCCGCTTGCTCGTTTGCCACTTTATAATAATAAAAAAATAGTTAGAAATGATTAGTATTATATTTCGATTTTATTTTTTGTTTGTCATATTGTACAAATGACTTAGCTAAGTCTCAAATGATGTACACAGTAGCAAGTAAATCCGGTAATCTCCTTGAAGGATTCCCTTTGAAGAGGAAAATTAGTATTGAAATTAAATTTTGTTCGTGAAGCTTTCCTTATATTTGAAAGAGTAATTACGAATAGGCTTCTTAGTTATTAAATTTAATATTCCATAAGGTATTGTATGCGTAATTCGATTTCGAAGCTTTTTTCGTTTACGTCTTAATAATTCGAAAAGGGAAAAATATATATTTTTTGCGTAATGAAATTAAGAATATTTCTTTTACACAGGTGGCGCTAGTCGTAATTGTAGTAATGTATTAAGATATAATTCGGTTATTTATAAAATACAAGATTATCTTTGTAAATAACTAGCGGTCGCCCAAGACTTTGTCCGCGTGAAACCTTTACAAAATAGATTTAAAAAAGAAATAGAAGTTTCTAGGACTCCATACAAACTATGGACCTCCATTTCGGACCCTTAGGGGTCGAATTTCTTAATATCCTTTCTTAGTGCACACCTACGTAGTAACAGTAACCGCTGTACAAAATTTCAAATCTCTAGACCCAGTAGTTTTGGCTCTGCATCGACTCTTTTATAAAGATAAAACAATCGTAGTTTGCAGTTTTTTTTTAATACAAAGTGGCAAACGAGCAAATGCCCACCAGGATTCGCTGAAAGATCCGAAGCGACCCCTGCCCATTATATTGTATTAAATTAAACTTTTGTAGCATTTTGAGGATTGAAATGCATTTTTGTTTTGCATTTTGACATTATTTTGGTTTTGGAATTGGAACGCGTTCAGTTATTTTCACAAAATAAAACTAAGGCGATAATATACAAAATGTATGTCCGGTTTACCAAATAATAGTGTTTGTGCGTATGTTTCTAAGATATATTTATTTATAGCGCCTAAGGCTTTCCCTTAGACAAGTTAACGACCATAACTTTCACTTGTATCACAGTAAAATATAATATATTGTTGTTTTAGCTGAGATAAGAGTCAAATTGTATCTTTTTTTACTAGGAATAGAATGTTTTAAGTAATACTTTTGCAAAAAAACATACAGAATATTTGGTACTGAATGGTGAAGATTTATTTTCTATTTATTTACTGAATAATAAATAATTTGACTCGCACATGACTTATCGAATGTCATTGTCAGTTTCATACAATTTCGATGAATGCATCAGCGATATCGCCATTCGAAAGATACTTTGGATAACCTCCTATATAGTTAAAACAGACGAGCATTTATCTTTTCTTGTCCCTGAAATGCTTTGCAAAATTCATTAATTAAGTATTCTTCATATATTTGTTATCTTATTATATTTAATCTTAAACCAACATTTAATTTGTAATACAAAATGGTAAATGTTATGACGTCATTATGTCCCTCGGGAAATTATGTACTCTACCTAAGCTTCCAAAGGAACTTCATAGTAGTAATAGTAATAATAGGAACATTTTCATGAAATACTTAATAATTTATGACGCCCCTAGCCTAGAAATATATTCGAAAAGTGTTATATATTAACAAGGAATTGTAGTTAGTATCCCTCTTATTTAGAAAAAAATTATAAAGTACTGCGATAAACGAGGACCAATAAGTCGTCGATTATAGTATACTGGAGGACACCCGGAACCAAATAAGATAGACCAGGGGTCTTTTTGGACCAAATTATTTATCATAAGAAGTACCAGTAACAAGGATGTTGTGTATTTATGGGATAAATTTTATGAATGTGCCAGTACTAAAGATAGAAAGTGCAACAGTATTATCGTTTCGGAATAAAGCGGTTTGTGTCTAAAGAAAAATAGCTACAAAGATGAATACTTCTTCGCCTCGTGTATAAATTAATTAGTTTATCAAATTGTTATTATTTTGGTGTATGAATAATTTGTTGAAATTATTAGAAGCATGTACTGGGATAATGTGGAAACTAGAACATCTGAAATAACATATCCATTTAGGGGTAATTTCACGTTTATGTTTATAACAACACACCCTTATCATGAAGGCAGTTATTTTAGTGGACGCGTCTAGTATCTTATTTCATATTAAATAAAAAAAATATAAATGCAAAAGCTTGGAGGGACGGATAGATGTTTGTTTGAAGGTACCTCTAGAACGGCTGAACAGATTTATTACATAATCTCGATGAACACATCACAGAGCCGCAGAAAACAGCTAGTTTCAAATAGAGACGAAAACCCAAAAGAGTAGTAAGCGTAAGCAGAGATAAAAATCAAAGAGGTCGTTAGAAAACTGTATTGTTTTATTGAATAGAAAATGTTTTTCATTAAAATGTTAATCATTTAACCAATATAAAGATAGCTGCATTCCAACGAGCGTGATCTCATGCGGATTTCATCACATTTTAATGCGGACGTCGAGACACTTTTATAGGCGCAAATTGTTTTTTGAACGCTTTCTTATGTCTCTTAGTGTAATGTACTGGAGCCTTTGTAATGCCTTAATCTGAGTCTTCATCGCTAATGCATTTACGAATTAACTTTATTAAATGAAAAACTGTCAAGTCACAGTTTTGATTATAGCTGGTATTTTCCTTATGAAGGGCACAGAAGGGTAGGATTGGTCTCGATAAGCGCCCCCCTACACTGGCAACTTTTTGTTGGGCAACTCTTTGTATCTTGCTTGATTTCCTATGAGCTTGTATGGGAGTGCGCACACCTAGCAAGTTTTTGTTGCCCGGTAACTTTTAGTTTCCAGTGCGGACCCAAGCAACTTTTTATCGGCCGATTAAAAGTTTTTTTTTAAAGAAAAGGGGGCAAATGATCAGCGGGAACACCGAGGTGATCATTAACGCCCATGGACATCTGCAATACCACAGGAACCAAAGATGCGTTGCCGGACTTTTAGGAAGTGATACACTCGCTCCTTGAAGGTCCCTAAGTCGTAGCGGTTTGGAAATGCCGCCGAGGACAGACCAGTGCGGCTGTGTGAGGTCCTGCCTCACACAGCCGCACTGTGGAGTTTCGCAAAAATCGCACGGTAGAGGATTGCTAGCCATCAAGGTGGTGCGGATGGAAACTAGCGGTCTGTCTAGCCGTCTGAAGGCGGAACCCGGCGGCAAGAATTGTTTCAAACAGTTCGCCAGAGCACTCCCCGTGCTAGAAACGGTAAAAGATGCAGAGGGACCTAACGTCCCTCCGCAAGGCTAGAGTGTCAAGCCAATCAGTAAGAGCTCGGTCGTTGACGATTCGAATCGCTCTACGTTGTACGCGGTCAAATGGAAGAAGCTGGTATTCAGGTGCTCCCGCCCAGAGATGCGAGCAGTACTCCATTTGGGGCCGAACTTGCACCTTATAAGTTGAAGGCGGTGGCCCGGTTGGAAGTACTGCTTCGCTCTACTGAGCACACCTAGCTTTTTATAGGCCAGCTTGGCGTTGTCTTCCAAATGACCGCGAAAGTGAACGCCAAACAAGTTGCCCAACAAAAAGTTTCCAGTGTGCGGTGGTGATAAATATTTCAATTAAATCATTAAAAAGGTGTTAAAAATTTCACAGAAGACCATTTAACACTTTATAACTTGCAATATAAACTATTAACTATATGAGTGTGTGTATAATGAATGTATTGAATAAGAACAATTTTAGTTGAGAGACCTTTAAACGAGCCCCGGGCGGACTATTTAGTGGGAATGGTCCATTAAGATATTAGGGCGAAGGGCCTTAATTATGCAACCGTTAACCATCGCTTTGAGTAACTTTAAATACTATGTTAACAGAAAATATATTAGATAGAGACATGCAAGAAAAATCAATTAATAAGAAAAAGAAAGAAGATACAGACGCTCTGTTTTTACTGTACAGTTCGACTGCGCAGTTGAAACTTGCGTATGTAGGCAAAACTGAGAACTGTACAATACGACTGTGCAGTTCAAATTGACGCGTGTACGTCAGTTTTAACAGTATAGTTTAAAAACTGAACGTTTGTAGCCGACTTAAAGAAGACTTTTTGTTGTTTATTGTTTTGTTTAAAATGTCTATAAAGTTTTTGTGAAGTGAAAATATTTCAGTCGAAATTCCTATATGTGCATTTTAGTTATAGAGCAAAGCAATGTTCTGTCGGAAGATAGTTTTATCGTTGCGCCGATGCCACTTCCGTTCGTTCTGTTTTAGGGTTGTCAATGTTTAAAAGCTCACTGTTTTTTTTGTTGCTGTTTTTTTTAAATTTCAATGAATAGAGGCTTTTTTACGTCTCTACTATTGATGGTTATCAATATAATCACTAAATTAGGGTTAAACCTGATCGTAACAAAGTTTTTAAAGTAAAATAAAGTGTTAATTGACCTTTTTTGATAATTGACACTATAGTATAAGATTACTTATTTATTAATTAATAATTATTTTTATTTGCCTTTTTATTCATCATCTTTAGCTCACTATACGCACCACTAAGGGTGTCGGAGTATACCTGAACTTAGGAGGACTAGGTACTATTTTTAGCAAAGAATCTTTACATGTTTTAGAATTTAATAAAACGTTTCTATTCAAATCTTGCATATTGAAGTTGCTACATACAAACGCCAGAAGCAATCCATTATTTTCTAGTTAAACAAAAGAATATCGAACATGGCGTCCACAAAGCCGAGTGAAGTCAAACCCTGAAACGATATTACGGATATTGGTATGGAATATTCAACGAAAGTTGTTACCTGCGAATCTCCGGGACACGACGGCGCATGCTCCAGTCCACCGCGCATGTCGGCGCGGCTAGTGTGTTACTGAAAATAAATAAAGAAAACTCCATCGATTATACTTTAATAACATGTTATTGATTAGCTAATGTTACTCTTATTGTCTGTGCGTGTTAATTAAATGAAGAAACATGTAGGTGAGTGATTAAACGTTAAATATTTGATTAGAGATATTTATAACCTCAAAATGTTGGTAGAGTTTTGTTTTTTGATTTCATATTTCTTGTTTTATTTTGTAAATGCTTGAAAGAAACATTTTCGACACTCTGTTTAAGATTTCTTTTCTTTTTTATGTGTATATTTTAACTTTAAATTCATTCTATATGTTAATAAGTGTTTATTGCTTTGTATCAAAACTTTGACAATCAGGTTATGTTAAGAAAATGTGCTCGATATAGATTTCGTAGAATAGGTAGATACTTTAACTTGGGGCTTTACATACAAGATATTGATTTACATCGGTTTAATGGAGTTAAACCTAAAGAGCTAAGCGTATTTTTATAACAGTTTAAAGTTTTTTAACTATCGTTGTGAATCTATTGGAACAACATACTGTTAAATTCTAATACCTTCTTCATATTTAAGTATGTGTACTAAAAATCAGGAAAAAATTGACTTCCATATTGTTTTAAAATGTCATAGCATAACGTTTAAGCATAAGTTTCGGAAGTCCCTACTACGTAGTAATAGTTAAATAGTATTTTGTGTGATGTTTTGCAAGTTAAAAAAATATATTAACGATGCCATTTTATTGGCAAATAATACAGCAAATGTACGAAATAAAGTCGTTAAAACTTAATTTATATTTGTTACAGGTCCAACATTAAATTTGAGCCAACGTCTAAGCTCGTAAAACTGACAGACTTAGAAGTTATTGTTCGCTATTAGGAACGGGGCCTCGATCGGGAACGATGAACGACAGAATTTTAAGTTTTACTGCCGCGAACAACACCCAACTCAATAACGTCACCTCGAGAAATATCACCTCCACCCTCGAAACGAATGGCTTAGATAACATTATAGACAACAAATTCATACAAGTAATATTCTGTGTTATTTACACAATCATTTTTGTACTCGGTCTCCTCGGAAACCTTCTAGTTTGCTTCGTTGTAATACGTAACAAAGCGATGCAGACTGTAACGAACTTATTCATCACTAATTTAGCACTTTCAGACATTTTACTGTGTCTATTCGCAGTACCATTTACGCCCCTATATTCGTTCCGCGGCTCGTGGAATTGGGGTTCACTTTTATGCCACGTAATGCCTTTCGCACAGGGTTGCAGCGTATACATATCCACTTTGACTTTGATGTCTATAGCTATTGACAGATTTTTTGTAATAATTTATCCGTTTAGACCTAGAATGAAAGTTGAAACTTGTATCACTGTTATTATAATGATATGGACTTTCGCAATCACCGTGACAATGCCTTACGCGATATACATGACCTACTATGATTTGGATATCGGAAGATTTTGCGAGGAAACATGGCCGACGGAGAAATTGCGACGAGTATTTGGATCTGTGACGTCAGTACTACAATTTGTATTACCATTTATAGTGATAGCTGTTTGCTATACTTGTGTCAGCTTCAAATTGAACGATAGAGCTAAGGCAAAAGCTGTGAGTAAGAACTCGCGTAAAGAAGAATTTGACAAGAACAGAAAACGTAGAACCAACCAGATGTTGATAGCTATGGTGACAATCTTCGGTTTGTCTTGGCTCCCTCTGAATGTTATAAATCTTTGCAACGATTACTACATCTACGCTATCCATCTTAAGTATTACTTTCTAATCTTCTTCATCGGTCACGTGATCGCAATGTCTTCGACGTGTTATAATCCATTTATCTACGCTTGGATGAACGAGAACTTCCGCAAGGAGTTCAAGCAGTTGATACCCTGCATAGATACTTCCGCGCAGTTCAGAGGGAACATACAGATGGAACAGCTGGGAGTTGGTCCTTCGGAGAAAACGTTCAATGGTAATACGACGACGGATAGCTACCTGTCCAGTTCAACTAGAACCGCTTCATTCAGACACAAGAGGAAACCCAGCGCCGCAGCAGATGTGGAAAAGAGTGGAGTGGAACTGAACGAGGATCTACTTACAGTGGACGTGAAACATTGCCACATATCGACTAGTTACAACTTGAGGAGGGAGTCGGTAAAGTTACGGCTAATTAATGAGGAGTCATTCGATGGATCGCCGACGCAAAGCCAGTTCTAACCGGTTGATGTCACGAGTAAGAATGCTTTTTTCTTTAAACGCTATTGTCACTTCCGTCTACTCGTACGAATCTAATAATTATAGACATAATAGAGACAATTCTGTTTTAAGAATTTATTTCCAAACTATTGCCTGAGATAATTGAACTTTCATTATTTTTTTTTCCAGGTTCAGTCATTTCGAAGACATTTTCAATTTGAAGCATAAAAGAATGTATGAAGAATACCCGATATTTTTGGATCATATTTTTATTGGTAGCAAGTCCTACTGGTGTACAAACTACTGAATTTTTCAATACGCTTATGAATTTTAAATGCCTACCTCTAGTTATTTATATGGTAATGGTATTAAGTGAATAAAAAACACTATAATTAGATGTTTAAAGCACAAATTAGATGTTATTTAATGTTCTCCACCACTGACACGAAAATCCTTGTCACCTGAAAACATTTTGATATTGATTAATGAGGTAACTTTTTGTTTCAGGATATTATTTTACATTAATATAACAATACAAATAAACTAAAAATAAATAAAAAAATTAGTTGTTAAAAATGCTGATTAATTTAACTATAATACATTTATTCTTATTATTATAATATTTGTATTTTCTTAAATGAATAAAACTTGATATTTAAACTGTGACGGTAATTAAAAATTAAACATTATACATTTTTATCTAGTTTTAAGTGATCTGGAAGCAATTATTTCGTACCTATTATTACTAAATTATCATATAAACTCCAAATTAAAATTTAAGGTCTTATGAATTTTTTCCTAGTGCATCATAGTATTAAATGTGTTTCGAATAGTTGTTTAGTATATTGCCTTTTATATTAATTGAAACGTTTTATTATTAATTAAAGAAACATTGAGTGATCTTTAATGAGAGTAAGTAATTAAAATTAAAATTGTTTTTAAAATTAGCTATAAGATAAAAATATTAATAATTTTCTACCTCCTATGAATTTGACCTCAGATGCAATAATTAATTATTTTAATAATTTAATAAAAATGTTAATATTATTGCAAATATTTTAATAAATACGTAATGTTACTTATTTTTTAAAAACTTTGAATTTGAAATCAATTATAAATAAGCACAATTATTAAATATTAGAACATGCGCGCACAATAATTGAACTCATAATGAAACTCCTACTAAACTAAATAGAAATAAAATTAGTTGGACAGATAAATAGAGAAAAAGGTAATGGGAACAGAATAAATTAACAAATACAGATATTAATTATATTGATATATTAAAATAATTATTTACAATATGTTTGTAAAGCCGGCTACAGACTTCAGTTTCTTAACTGTGCAGTTAAAACTGACACGTCAATTGGAACTGCACAGTTAAACTATATAGTTCTCAGTGTTGCCCAGACACGCCAGTTTTATCTGCGAAGATGAATTGTACAATTAAAACTGTGCATTTTAAACTAAGCGTATGTAGCCGGCTTAACTTCATCTGCAAATAAAACTTTACTAATATTTATATGATTTGTATTTAAAAGTTACGTTTGTAATTTTGTTTTCTGAAAAATTTATTAAATTGTAAAATTTTGAATTGATTTTTTTATTAAAATAAAATAAATGTTTTAATTTTATTTTAATGATTGAAATAAGGTATTATAGTATAAGTCAATGTTAAGCAATAAGTAGGAATAATATTAGGAATATAAATCTCGATGTGTCCCACTGTAGTTTTTTCTATTTTACGTGTAATTTTAAATTGATTATTACTCAAAAATGTTTTTAAATACATATAACATTGTGAATTGTGTTTTTCAATATATAGTTTTAATTCCACTGCGTTTTATGTATTCCCAGAAAAAGTTCAACTTTGTCATACTGATCTGTACTAAATACTGACATTATAAAGAGAGGAACTTTGCATTTTTGTATGTATTGAAATAACTTAAGAACTACTGGGCTGATTTCAAAAATGATTTTACCATTTCAAAGCTATCACCGAGTAATATAGGCTATATTATTTAATTCCACGCGGACGAAGTCACGCACAACAGCTAGTTGTAGATAAAATTGACTAATATAATTAAAACAATGGGTTAAAATTAGTTAGTCATAGTTACTACTATCAGTCTGACACAACATAAAACAGCCAGTAAAAGATCTTGTTTATTGTTAAAGAAAGACGTTTCTAGTAATTGCATTACATCAAAGAACAAAGTGACGCCGCAGGCAATCAATATGCAAATGGTCTACAACTAGCAGATTATCTTTGACCTTTCTACCTTGTTTACATTGTAACAAAGACTGCAGAGGATCAAAGAGGTTTTATTATAAGTTTGAAATGAAATCTGTTAGTAATATGAATGGCATTGATGTTCAGGAATAGTGCTACGGCGTAGCACGTGGCTACGAAATACACTAGGTTTATATTCGACTAGTTTTGAACTACGAATACCAATTACAGCTAAATAGTTAAGTATTGGCATTACATTTTTTGTTTGACAATACTGGGCAGTGGACGTTTGTCTTAAAGTTAAATTAGCTTAGCCAATTTGGAAGAACGAGGTGCAATTCGTAATCTTCCCCGGAGTTTTACAATTTATTCTTAAAATGACTATCTCATATTATACAGGAGTCATTGTAATAGTATATTTTCATCATTTTTAACAAAAGGAAATAAAAGTAGGCTTCTGAGCAAAAAAAACAATAAGCAAGCATTGTGTTTTTCTGTGTTTTGTTTTCGTTTTTAGTAAGAGTTAATTAACGTGTAACCACATTTTGCTCTCTTAACTTTATGAGCAGCTGTTGGAAAGCTGAAACAAATAATTACACTTTCATTCAATACACACCACTCAATATTGTTCTGACACTTTTGTTCAGTTTGCCTTTATATATTTCAATAGCCTTTTTTTTCTTTTTAACTGGCTTATACAACTATTTATATATTTAGGCTGGAGCTCATACTTTAATTTTAAATATCGTTGTAGCTAATAACAAAAAAACGACGTTAAAATGAAAATGATTTATTGTCATCTGAAATACCTAGAACAAATTGATCCAGGATCCTCGCACTAGACACAGCTTGTATCGCGTGAATCCAGCTCTGACACTTAAACAAGAAACATCGTTAGACAACTTATGAGTAATATAATAAAAAAAAGATAGAAATATAAAATAGATAAAATGATATAAGACAATTTAATTTATTTTAAAACTCTAATAACAAATAGTTTGAGAAAAGTACTGAAATTGTAGACGAATATATTGTTATTTAATTCTAACAAAGTTAATGTTTGCTCTAATTATTCTAATGGCAGTTAGAAGTTAAATATTAGCATAATGTAAAGCAAGCTTAGTTCTTGAAATAACAAAATGAAGCCTGGAGTTATATGTTCGCTTAATAAAAAAACTTATTTCCAGTCTAGATAAAAAGTAGTTAAAATTTCAATTCTGTTATACGACTGTAATATTCATATACAATTTTAGTTGCGTTCTGTTTTTTTACGTTAGTAATTATTTATGGAAATAAATATATTTCAATAAAATGAAAAGCAAGCACGTCTTGAGACCTAAGAGAGGGAAAAAATACAATAATGACATTAATAATTCTGGAGTAAATAAAATGATAAAAAAGCTTGTTGTAATAACATTATTTGACCAACAGATTAAAACTATATACATTTTGAATCTCATAAAAACATTATACTTAATAAATTATTCGGTAAAGTAATATAAAGTAAGTAATAAGTAAAGGTAAGATTCTGTCTACATTATTTTGCGGTCCAAGTAATATGAAAGGCGAAAGCTTTACATTAGCTCTTAGACTTTTATTATATGTATTCCTAAGCTCTTATATTAAAGTCTTTACAAAGGTGCACCTTTCATTGTGTACTACTTTTACATATTTAATTCCGCTCCTTTTATGATTTTAGCAAACAGAAGACTTTCCTTATTTAGTTTGATCCAACGTAAGATATTACATTTTTTTATTGAATTCTTTAGATATATTATTTTTTATCTGTTAATACTGTGTAATTTAATGTACCAAAAAACATTAACCTAAAATCCAAAGAGTATATTAATTCAAATGTCTTAATATTTTGAATAGTGGTATAATTATATTGAAAAAAAGCAAGAGAAAACTAATTGAAAGAAAGTTGATCTAATACTAAAAAAATATTACCTGGATTGTTACTGTAGTGTTTATTATTGTTATTTTCAGTTTTATTGGTGTACTTTCTTTTGTGTCTACAAATATTGGGATCGTCTTAAAATTAAATGTGATTGGATTTGTAATTTAGAAGTAGAACTAGAATGTATAACTTGTAACATTTTGTTGGCAAACTTTATCTATACTAAATTTTACTAATATTATAATGAGAGAAACTTTATATTTTTGTATGTATTGAAATAACCCAAGAACTACTTGGCTGATTTCAAAAAATCTTTCACCGTTAGAAAGCTACACTATCCCTGAGTAGCATAGGCTATATTTTTTAATTCCGTCGCGATCAACAGTAGTAAATAAATACATATTGTAAAATTGCCTCTCGATGAACGTAAGAATAAAACTCTATTAAAATGTAACAGATACTATAATATTAAATTAAAACCAATAAAATGTTCATTATAATTCATCGCGAGTACAAAGTAAAAGTGATAAAACAACAAATGTACTCAAAGTAATGAATCCGTCGGCTCGTAAAAACTTGCCAATGGTAGTTCGATGGCGAGACATTGACTGAATTCCTAAAACGTTCTATGTTCACTTGGAATATTATATCGTTCTTCATGTTTAACATATAATACTAGCTGTTGTGCGCGACTTCGTCCGCGTGGAATTTAAGAATATAGCCAATTTACTCGGGGATAATGTAGCTTTCTAATGGTGAAAGATTTTTTTGAAATCGGCTCAGTAGTTCTTGAGTTATTTCAATACATACAAAAATAGAAAGTTTCTCTCTTTGTAGTATAGATTTCATATTTATTTTCTAAATCATATTAACAACGGTCGTCAATTATCGTGAGGGGAGCAGTTTAGTTATTTCAGGAACTATGTAGAAGAGTACTTTTTTTCTTCATTTAGTAAACTAAAATGGCAAGCTAGATGTATAACATATTTCGCTTCAAAAGAAAATACTTTACAAGATTTTACGCAAATTGTGTTACAATATTTAGAAAAAGACGAAAACAGACTTATTCTGGTCGCGTACTGTCAATTGTGTCAATTTAGGGTTCAAATCAACAATGATGAGTGTAGTGCGTGTGCCAGGATTTAGATGTCAGGCAAGGGTAATAAGGATATTTATGATTCGAATTTTCTTTCTACGGTTTAGACCACGCAAATCTTGTAAAACAAATAAGAATGAAGAAATTCATATGTCGACCATTTTTTTGCTTTTCATTAAAATAAATCAAATCACTTCTTTCCTACATAACCTTTAAGTGTGTTTTACACGTTAATCTATACTAACAGTATAAAGAGAGAAGCTTTGTATTTTTGTATGTATTGAAATAACGAAGAACTACTGGGCCGATTTCAAAAATTCTTTCACCATTAGAAAGCTACTTTATTCCCGAGTAACATGGGCTATAATATTTAATTCCACGCAGACAAAGTCGCGCACAACAGCTAGTAACTTATTAAAAATGGAGTCAATGTTTTCGTTTACGTATTACAAACAAGAATAAGTATGAAATCGAAATTATTCATATTGTTTGATCTATTTTTACATATTTTCATTAGATGGAATATTATAATGTAATTTCATATTTATTACAATATTTGCAATTCATTGATTCTAAGAAAATTATTTTCTAACCAACAACAACTTAAACTTCAAGGAAAATTATTTTTGTAGTCAAATTATATTTTGTGTAACGAAAGAATTAAAATAAAAAAAGCAAATTAACATAAAAGAAAAACTCTAATAAAAGAAAGTTGCACTGGAATAATGTTTGTAACAACTTTTGTTACAAATATTAAAAACCGGTTAAGTAACATGTTTTTGTCAAATGGGGAATGAAAAAAGCTTTATTTCTAAAAATAGTTATACATCAGTATTGAGGTAAGTATTTTTCGGTCTAGTGGCTTCACACGTTGCTTTCATGGATGGATGAGCAGAGCGTGTAAAAGCTTTGAAATATAATACAAAATTGTTTATCGAAAGAAAGCCGTCCGTGTAGCTGATCATTGGAATAAGGATTTGTTTTAGACAATTCACGTAGTAACATTTATATCTTACAAAAATGCTTTCTAGGAAATCATTCTTGTCATATCTTTATTCCACAAGGTGACATAAATCTCTAGTCGCAGTTAAAGAAGGTCACTGAGAGATTTTAGTGTGTCAAGTTTCACCTAAGTTATTATAATAAGCCTATTTACCTTATTTCGCAAGAGTATATTTGAAAGACTCGCTTCCCGGCTCCCAAAAATATGACACAAATTAGCTTTATCATACCTTCGGAGCCCTTGTTTTTCCTGTAATCTTGTGGAGATTCATTAAAATGGCTTATGCCGCTGGCAAACTTTACCTCGTCAGAGTTTGGAATAAATTCTCGGGTCATGAATATTTAATGAGTTTGTTGATCGGTGAGATTGAGTGATATTAATCTTGTTCTATACAAACTTTTAAATGCGACCAACTTTAATATGACGGGTGGAGCTTTGACATACTTTATATTGAAGCTAGCGTACGTAGTATGTTATTTCCTTTCCTATGTGAAATATCCTCTTTCTACTCGTCCATTCCTTTGTCAATTGTAAGCAACGTATACTTATAAATGCTGATGTCTACGTGCAGCGATCATAGGCAAATATAGATGACCGCTTGCTCCTTTGCCACCAACTACTATGAAAAGTGTTGACTAAAAGAAAAGGTTTAAGGACCGTGAAATGTCACTGTTGTGAAACTTTTTTTCAAACACGCATTTTGTCAGTGAAACCCAAATTTAAAAAGCGCTGTAATCTAGATCTAAGAACTATAATATCTACCATACATTGTCAAAGTTGATCCCGAGCTTACGTGGAATAAAATGCTACTTTTATTTTAATTGTTTAAGTTTTCGAAAATAAACTTAACTATCACATACAAGTTGAAACTTGTACTACAAGCACTTCATTGTGGTTTAAAGGAAAAGTGCCAAAGTTAAATGACTTACTAAGTATAGAATTGTCTAGACATTGTTAATTAGTTTTGAATCGAGTTTATCTCTAGTAACAAAACAAACAAAACTCTAAAATGCCTCTAAACGATTTTTTGCTCTTTTAGGTCGACTTTTCTGTCAATATTTGAAATCTTGATGAGCCAAAGATAAAAAATACATTACCTATTAAAGGTAGCTTAATTTATAATAGATTTCCATAACTACTGACAAAGAGGCTAAACTTTTTATATATCGAACAAAGTCTGATTTCAATAGTTCTTGAAACCCCAAATAACAATTGATAATTGCAATTTTGTTTGTAATTTGGTTTGCTTTTTGAAAAAAATAGCTCAAATATCATATCTGGTTTTATATTTTATTGTGATCAATTTAAATAATAATTAATCTTAATTTACCTGTGTTTCTCGCATGCTTGTCCGTCGCCACTCGCGCACCCTGTGACCTTTTTTTAATTAATTTTCATTAAACGTCCCTCCAAGTGAATACCAGTGCTATTTTTATTTCGATCTGACATTTACGTAGTAAAAATAACGCTTAAAATAATGGAACTGTGAATTACCAAAATAGCGATTATTTTCTGTAAAAAAATCCTAAACATAAATACTATGTTCTAAAATTTTAAATGCGGTTTATAAACATAACCTAACTTTTTGATAATCGGGTTGCCAAATGCAAAATGATTTTTCAGCCAGTTCTTTGCTACTACCAATGTGATTAAAAAAAATCTTCCGTAAAACTAAACGTAAACTATACGAATATGAGCTGCGAAATAAAATCTTAAACTGCAGGCTTAGTGTGCAATAAGAACGAATTAAGTATGAAAAGAGTTTTATTAATTTTAAAACGTACGTCTTTATGAGTTAGCTCGCTTAAAACAACTAACATTTTCATAGCCAGCGGATGTTCTAAGCTACAATTAAGTTTTTATTCATAATTATGTGCTTCCGTTTATAACAGCTATTCGACGTGCGTGTTAAAAGAATATTGATTTTTTTAATTGCAATTACATTTAAGTTTTACGAATAAGGTAATATCATTATGCAACCTGCACATATCGGCTAACAAATACAAAGATATGTGTGAAGTTACGCACAATACGCGCTAGTCGTGGAGTTGCGGAAAATGGAGCCCATCATGGGTCGAACCACTAACGCTGGTAAATTTTCGTAATGATTGATTTTAAATAAATGTAATTGTACTGCATTAGAATAAAAAAGTATAGATTATAATAAAATCATAGACACGAGTAATCACTTTTATAACACCCTGTGTAAGTAGGCCGGTCGTTAACAAAATTACAATCAGATTAGTTAACTTTGAAATCTTAATTTATTTAAAAAAAATCTTCTCAGTTTGCCCCCGAGGGTGACGATAACTTCGTTTGAACAAAATTAAATTAACGCTTCGTTGAACTTAATGAAGATCGTCACCAAAACATTGACGATGAAATATTTTGAGCTCATTAAAATATATCTTGTTAAATGTTTAAAGCAAAAAATATGAGGAAAAATAGTTTTATAAATTGCCGTATTTGTCAGAGTTGCGAAGAGAATACAGCTTTATAAATTGTCTTAATTGCATTGTTCCGCATTGTCATAGTTTCCATAAATCTTTTAACAGATTAATCATAAAATTATATTATGAACTGAACAAAGAAAAATAAAGTAACTTATTTAGCAAACCACATTTTTAAATCGCTATTTTTTAATTCGCCAATAGCCTAATGGTTTGGGGTACGGACTGCCAATCTCGCGATCATGGAATCGAATCCCGACGTTTGACTATTGTCGTGAACCATATCCTAACACAATCTTTTTCAATCTTACTTGGAATGCTAAAGGAAATATTAGTAAATTCACAAAAATCTGCTAAAGTATTTTTTAAAAGCGAAATATTGCATGTGAAATATAAACTTTTTATTCAATTGCCATTGCATTTCTTCTAATTTCTACTATGCCATTTCATTCAATAGATTTTGTAGTAATGCAAAAACCATAGCCCCTTAAATTGATTTGTGATTGGACGATAAACAAAACTGAACCCAATATTCTGAACATGACAGACGCCATACTTCACAAGAAGCATTATCGTTTTTTTACCCTAGACCTTTTCTTGAAAAACTTATTGTTTTTAAATCAAGTAGAGGTGAAAACATTGTTCTGGAAAAACACAAGGTACTTACTATGGTTTTTGTTAGTTTCGCGAAAAGTCACAGGCGATAGCTAGTATATACTAATATTATAAAAAGAGAAACATTATATTTTCTATGTATTCAAATAACATAAAAACTACTGGGCCGATTTCAAAAATTCTTTCACCATTAGAAAGCTACATTACCCCTGAGTAACATAGGTTATATTTTTTTAGACCACGCGGTCGAAGTCGCGAACACCAGCTAGTAAAATATAATTTCGCTGAGTATTTCTTCACGTTATAGTCGAGTATAATAATTTTATAAATGCCCTCCGTGAATATCGCAGCCACTGATCCGGCAATTTATTTTCATTTTTCTCGGCTCCCCTTTCTCTTGTATAATTTACTAAAGCCCAATTTATTCTCCAAGTGTTTCACTTTAAACACTCCACTTTATTACGATTTCAACTAATATTTTAGACATAGAACGCTATAAAGAGTAATTAAATATTTAGTTGAAGCTATACTGTAATATTAGACTTTAATAGTGCTTAAACCTCTTTTGTTTCGATAAAGATATCTTACCTGTAGAGGCTTACAGTTTAGATTTAAATGTCTGAAATATTACTTGTAGGAATTATAATCGGAGAATTTTACATATTTAAATGAACTATCTCTAGATTTACTTTGCTTTTTTTTAAAGGAGAAGGAGTAAACGAGCAGCTGATCGCCTAAGTTGTTATATCAAATTTTGTTTGTTTTTTTTTATAAGAAAAGGGGCAAACGAGCAGCGGGAACACCGAGGTGATCAACGACGACCATGGACATCTGCAATACCAGAGGAACCATATATACGTTAAGTAAGCGGTACATATCGCAGATACGCATAACCTTGTATACGCTGGGCTTTATCGTATGAAATCAGAGTTCATCCTATGTTTAATCACACTTTCGAAATTGGAATTAAATTATGCTTTTCTTTTATTAGTCGAGTGTCAAGTTACTTTTAGGACAAAAGCTATAAAAGTATATGCAAATGGAAACGAAATTAAAACCCTTTTCGGTATGGCTATGAAATTGCTCGTAATATAACTTTATATGTAATAAATTTCAGACATATGACATAAAGTTTTGACGTGACGCAGCTGTAATGGCCCATTTCGATATTAAAATGATGAATACGAACGAACTAACTTCATTGCAATTATAATATACTGACAACATTACTCTAGTAGTCAGTCAGACTTCTAATGACTTAATAAATTAAATTATATAAAAATGGGACCAAATGGCAGGTATTTCGAATCAAACAAAAAAAGAATCACGTAAATCCGGTCAGAAATCGCTGCGTAATTCTTATACATACATAAAAAAAACTCATTGACTTGATAACCTCCTTCTGTTGGAAGTCGGTTAAAAAAAGTCAGTCTTACAATGTTAATCATAAATAAGGTTAGGTTAAATGACAAACAATAGATTCAGTAGTTTTTAGTTTATCACTAACAAAAATAAAATAACTATCGATCAATAATTTTACAATCATTTAGAACAATATTTTTACACTTTTCACTGAGTTGTTAGATTCCAAAGCGTAGAATAAATAATAATTTGCTCTTTAAACATAGTCTCATTAGGTACATAATAATTCTCACTCATTATTCTAAAAAAGATAAAGATTAAAATAAAATGAAAGATAATTTTTTGTCAGATTTAATATTGACAATTAACATTGTAACGAAGCGGGTTTATTTGTTTTTCCTACGAAAATATACGAGAAAATCAATCCTCATTCCCTGTTTAATCTCTTACTAATGATGCCTGCGAGTTACATTTCCTAATATTAAAATAATGAGCTTTCGATGGCATCAATATACAATGATTTTCTGTTTAAAATACATACAAAAATTTATGATAAATCAAATTATTTCAACAAAAGAAATCTAATCAAGTATATAATAGAGTAAATGATATAGACTTTTTAGAAATCAATAAATCTTGAATATTTTTTTACCAAATGACCTTTTTATAGAATTGAATTAGACATTGAGATCGCTAGAGATTTTATCAAAGTAATCGGATTTGCTTCGATCAATACGAGTAAGAAGTGAAAGCATTTAAAATGTAATATTCATGAAAAAACCGAGTTAGTGTCACTTTGCATAGCTTCGACTACGTGAATATTTTACTGACGACTGGCTTAGTCTGCCTGGTTTCTTATACCAGTTTAACAAAACGCTATAAGTATTTACTATTAGATAAACGGTTAACTTAACCTCCTAGGTACTACCATAGATAATACAATACTAAACTGGTACGCGGAAGAAATTGAGTCATCTCGAAATGAATAACATTCAAGCAACCACGAAGTATTATTGTGTGTTTCGTTTGCAGTGCGACATCTTGACAGTCCTAATACATTTGTATCAATGATTCCTCCCTTAATCGAAGACCTATGAAGGATCTGAAATATTTTTTCTTTATTATACATGAAGTAACTACAAGAGACGAAAACTTGTCTGTGAGACATCTCCCTTCTGACGAATTCTGAAGGCTCTTCTTTAATGACTTAAAAGATAAAGTTTAGTAATTTCCGCACAAATGTAACAAAAATGTCTTTTCTTTGTTTTGCCTATCATGTCTCATGTGTGTGAAAATGGAGTAAATATCAAAGCGACTCCATTGCGGATGCAAACATTAGCACGTTACAGGTTACGGGCGTAATGGGATAAAGGATTCTACAGACGTGCTTAGAAGTCACAGAGTAAAAGGGTCGTTTCGTAGAAATGTATCTTCAAAAACATTTTCAAATTAAATTAATTAGTAAGAAATCATCAGTGTTTAGTAATAACTGCCGCCCGAGACTCCGTCTGCGCGGAACTAAAAAAAACATAGTAAGAAGTGTTCTTCCAAATTATGTTTTTCTATATCAAATTACACCATGATCCGTAAAGTTGTGTCATGGACATGGCAACGCATTTGCAACTGCAGATGTTTATGGGCAGCGGTCGCTTCGCTATTTAATGAAATCCCGGTGGCCGCTTGCTCGTTTGCCACTTTGTAGTAAAAAAAACATATTAAAATTCACCAGGGCAATGGCGACCTCGACTAGACTTGAATAAATGAGGTACGCATTTCCTTGCGTAGCATCGCAGTAATTAATACAGACAAAACATTTACTATTTCTTTATTTCTTAGCGTTTTATATTTAGTTAAGCATTGCGCGTAAGTTATATGTTGAAAGGTTTATTAGGCATTTTATAAAGTACATTTTTAGGTACGTCAAAATCTAATCTCGAAATACATGATGAAGTCAGTTATTTTAATAAAATAAATAAGTTATTTGATAATAAACATAATTTGTAAGGTTCATAAATTGTATAGAACAATTTGTAGACTATACAAATTAATGAAGGGAGAGATATTACAAAGGACTGTGCCATTATTTTATAAGACAATAGTTACGCAATATAATTCTGTCAAGGATTTTTGCCTTTCCTTTAAGAAAGATAATTAATCCTCTTTTTCTCATCTGACAGGATCCATGTTTTTCTTGAATTTGTTTGTCTCACAAACGACCTAAAAATATTCACTGTTATTATCCACATATTCTTGTATTCAGTACACTGACATCCGAAAATAATTATTTTATTTACTTTTTTTTTATAAATTATAAACTAGCGCTTGACCGCGATCCCACCTGCTGAAAGGTAGAGATGCGATCGAAAGGTGTTACGCGCTAGCCTATTAAATGCCTATTCCCCCTACTCTTGAAGGCACGCACGTTATAGCTGTACGGAAACACTGACTCAATTTTAAATAGATATACTATAATCCCGATATGAAATATGATCATTTGGCTGAGTTCAATTAACAAAAGGTAAGAGTTTTCCATTAGCTTTTCTATACGTGCAGAGATAGAGTTCATTTGGTTTTCATTTCAGATTAAATAACAGTATATCAAGATGTAGACTACGTACTCTGAATTTAGTATGACTTGGAACATTTAAGCTTCCGTTTCGTTGTAATTTATTATCCGGAGACTTCTTTCCCTTTACCCACGTTATTAATTATTCGGAAGAGTCAAATATTATCTGTCAAGACTGTCTGGCGTCTGTCGGTCTGTATTTCTTTAGCTCAGTCTTTTTTTAAATAAAATATTACCTCAATATTGCAAGTAATTTACTAAAATTTCTTGTCCATTATGAAAAAGCTCGAAGCTTGTGATGTTCGTGATAAGTTTGGACCACAACAACCAGAAAACTTTACGGCTTATCTTGCTGGCCTTTATTAAATCACTTCTTACATTTGTGTGTTTAATCTAAAGCATATTAATTTATAATCCATTTACCCCAGATATTAAATTGCTGATCAAAACTTGGTGCTCTGTGCGAAGGTAAATTTGACTGAGAACGTACATAAATTGGAGTTGATTTGGTAATTGAAAACAAACTTGTCGGTACAGCAGTTTGCCGTTTACTTCAAACACTTGTCTATGTAATGAATATGTCCCTATGTCTATATTGTAGCAGAGTTATTATTTAAAACGTTATTTACCTAAAAATGTAAACATTTTCGCTCCTTTTCTTTCTTCTTGATTTTTTCTTATTGAAAGAGTTCGCAGGCTAAGTAATAGATGTATAAATATTTGGTAAGATGGTATCAATTTTGCTTCTATTTACGAAACTTAACCCCGTTGACAACAGAGATATTATATCTTGGAGTGATTTGCAAACAGGCGCAGAGGCGACTTTCTGGCGGCTTCTCGAGTTCGCCTAAATTACCGCTCTCTGGTAACGCTCATCTTTATGGGCAAGGATTTATTATTTTAATAAATATATTTACCTATATTAAGTAAATTATTGTCATAAGTACTAGACAGATTTATCTATCTATCCACAGCTTTAACTTTACGTAACTTTTGAAAATTACTGGTAATAATTTTAAGCGATTTTTTACGGTAGAGTCCGTGTTTGTTTTAATATTTCCTTCATGAAATATTTTGTTTCTTTCTTTTCCATTTACTTTGTGAAAATGTAACAAATTAGTATAGTTTGATAGTAGCTAGTATATTTATGACGAGTGATTATCTAATAAGGTAACCGTTTTCTTTTCTGCCTTTTATTGTAAAAGTATTTAAGTAAATAAAAAAGTTTTTCTCTTAAAAATATTTTATGGAAATAATTGTAATGAATCTGAATTTGTTAAGGAAAATATCACAAAGTTTTGACAAGTTAAACATTTCTTTACGCTCAAAGGCACAGAGGGTAATAAGGTAAAGGAAATGTTTGTATTTCGATTTATTTATTTAGAAAACAATATAAACAAGATAACATTGCTTGAATATCTATAGTTATTGTACAGTTATTAGGCTTACCCAAAATACTTGCACTACAAAGCGATTCGAGAGCGAACATCAAACATGTATGGAACTGACAATGACGTTCGATATACACGTTACAAGCACATGACTTATAGAATGTCATTGTTCGTACATTTTTGTCGATTCCATTAGCGATATCGCCAATCAAAAGATACTTTGGGTAATCCCCTGCTCCATAAAGTAAAGTAACACTTAAAATCATCAAAAATAATAAAAATATGTCAACGTTACGGTGTATGTGCATAGTGGGTAATTTAATTAATTTGAAGACTGTACTAGTGTAAAGCAAAGTAACAATTACTTAATTGCCATATCAAATTAAAGGCTCAATTACACAATGGTTTAAGCTAAAATATGAGATAACATTTTATCTTGTAAATGCCGTTTAAAAGCGAAATTCAAGTATCTTCGTAGGAATTTAACCATTCTTGTTAATTGGTCGTGACTGTACATTCCTTACTAATTTCGTGTAGTGAATTCACTAAGCGNATTTGAAGACTCTGTGCTTGATATTACAATG